>MJUU01025794.1:868-17210 GCA_002080025.1 Modiolus philippinarum | reverse complement strand
AGTGCAAAATTTAAAACTTTAACAAAAACTTTAAGATTGCCTATATCTTTTCAAACAGATGTGATAGGACCTTCATATTTGGCCTGTATATTGGTCATATGAAACTGAACAGGATTATGCAGATTTCACTAAGGTCAGGTCAAAGATCAAGGTCACAGAGGTTAAAAGGTCAAAATCTTGATTTTGCGATAGCTCGTTAATTACAATTGCTAGAGGCTTGATATTCTATATGTGAATAGATCTAATGAAGCTCAAAACAAATCCACCAAAAAAATTTGGGTCAGGTCAAAGGTCAAGGTCACTGAGTGAAAATTTGAAAACTTGAACATTGCCAACCAGATGTGATAGGACCTTCATATTTGGCCTGTTTATTGCTCATATAAAGCTGAACATCATTATGCAAATTTCATTAAGGTCAGGTCAAAGGTCAAGGTCACAGAGGACAACATTTAGATTTTGCTTTTAGCCCGCAAATTACAATTACAAGAGGCTTAATATTCTATATGTGGATAAATCTAATGGAGCTTAGTACAAATGTCTACCTAACTTTAATTTCTAGTGATTGCAATTTTAGTATTTATTTTGTATGGTAGAAATGGCTGCTGCCGGGGGCATAGTGTTTCACAAACACATCTTGTTAGTTTATTCAATAATTTTTGGAAATATAGATGTTGAAGTTTCTGCGTTTTGAGATTCTACCACAGTAACTAAATAAAGATTTTCATCATCACTATCATTGGTATCTATACTGTCAACTGCATCGATAATAAAGAGAAAAAATTTCATCGTTTCACTACTTTAGCTGTATTGGTATTGAAGTGGAAGTCCACATGATGCCCTCTACAAACTAGAACTTGTGATTCAGGTTGTACCAATTCTTTTGTTGGTTTTTCTTATGTATTCCTGTGTTTGTTTTTCAGCAATATCCCGTGTAATAGTGTCTATATTCTGGACAAATCTGAATCTAATATTGCCTGGGCCCATATAGCACATGTTATGTTCGTATTCTTCCCTGAGATCCATTTTTGAACTTCGGTCATGGGTAAAATTATGTTTCAATTTTGAGATGCTGATTGACTTTCCATCTTTCGGCAAATTTAGTAGTACACTTATCACCTGTGCAATAAGTGATTTTGATAAAACGGAAATGTTTCAATTTCCATTGTTTTGTGCATACATAACAGATCCCGAATAACAAAATACCGCGTTACTGTTAATTTAGTTTGAATTGTTTCAGGTGCGTTTCAATACAGCCTCATTCTCTGTGGCGGCCAAACCGGTCCGGGGTCCTTGATTGTTCTATATTCTAAATTGATCATTGGGCTACTTCATAACCTTTTTCAATTGTTCAATAGATGGCTAGAAATCACCTGGAGAAACTCGAAAAAATATGATTATTGTGGGCGCTATGCGCAGGCTACCGGAGTGCCTTTTAAGATTGATTAGAGTTACGTCAAGTGAGCAATATTTCAGCTATATCAAGATGAAGACAAGTCAATGTATTCCAAAACCTATAAATAAAGAAGATACATTGTATTTAGGTGGATAGGGCGACAAATTTTGATTGGCATTTGAAAATGGAGAGAAATAGATAGACGCCAGAATTTTAGCCTTCTATACGACCTCTAGTGATTCTGTTCTTGTATAAGAAATATAAAAGGCGTCCTTATAATGCAAGGGGCGTGGCATTTCTCCCAACAGTTTATCTACAATGGTTCGCGGTCAGCCCTAGCGTTACGTCAAGTGAGCAATATTTAAGCTATATCAAGACGAAGACGAGTCAATCAATTCAAAAACCTATAAATAAAGAAGATATATAGTTGGAAGGGGTAACGAGTTATGACTGGCACTGGAAAATGGAGAGAAATAGGTAGACGCCAGAACTTCAGTCTTCTATACGACCCCTAGTGAGTCGGCTCTTGTATGAGAAATATAAAGGGCGTCCTTTTACGGTGTTGGCGTGGCGTTCTTCCGAACAGTTTCTCTACAATGGTTTGCGGTCAACCCTGACTGCGAACCAGTGTAGCCAACCTTTGTGGAGAAAGGCCACGCCTTATGCAGTGTATAAAAAACATTATTTCTCGTTCCTAACAGACTAACTGGGGGTCGTAAAGAAGGCTTAATTTCCTGCCCATACCCATTTTTCCAGTAGTTATCGAAACTTGTCCCCCGGATGTCCCTTTATCCTTTAGTACTTCTTTTTACATATATTTTTTTAATGATTAACTTGTTACAATAATGGGGGATTTCAATGCTCACAATCCATTGTGGGGCAGTTCTTCTTTGAATGATAGAGGTATAAAGATTGAAGGCATAATGTCGCAGGATGGTTTATGTATCTTTAATGACGGTTCAAACACCTATTTACATCCAGGAAACTGGGCTTACTCACCTATAGACCTAACTATAACTGACCCATCTCTTCTGTTGGACTTCTCCTGGAAAGTACACGACGACTTATGTAGTAGTGATCACTTTCCGATCATTCTTCAACATCTTTATTCTACTACCGGAGAAAAGCCACAGCGCTTTAAATTTGATAAAGCTAATTGGTCACTCTATGNAAATTTATGTAGAGAAGAATTGAAATCTGAATTGTTTGAAGATGTTCTTGATCCCTTAGGTCTTTTCAGTGAAAATATTCTTCCCATTGCAGATAAATCTATACAGAAAACCTAAGCAAACCTAAAACGGCCTGGGAAACCTTGGTTTGACGATGACTGTGATGATGCTCTCAAAAATCGTAAAAAGGCAGAGCAACTTTTCAATAAACGTCCAACGACGGACAATCTTGGCAATTTTCGCGTTTTTCGTGCAAAAGCTCGAAGAACCTTGAAACAAAGAAGACACACTTCTTGGCGTAACTTTGTATCAAAATTAAATTGCCATACCCCTATGAACAAAGTATGGAATATGGTACAAAAAATCAAGGGTAAAAATAGAAAAGCCAATGTCAATCACATCAAAAACGGACAACATATTTTAACATCTGAAAAAGACATTGCAAATAAAATTGGAGAAACTTTTGATAAACATTCTTCTAAACATATAGGACCCACATTTTAGAGAATCAAAGTACAAAAAGAACGAAACAACCTTAACTTTAAATCTAAAAATACAGAGGAATACAACAGATCATTTTCGATGGATGAATTGAAACAATCCCTGGATAAGGCACATGACACGGCATGTGGCCCTGACGATATCCATTAATTCTTTTAAACCTTTTTAATAAAATTTGGGAAACGGGGAAACTACCACCTATGTGGAAAGCAACTATAGTACCTATTATTCCAAAACCGGGTAAAATTATTCCTAACAATCCAATTACAGACCACTAGCATTAACTAGTTGCGTCTGTAAGACAATGGAACGGATGATAAACAACCGTCTTGTTTGGTATCTCGAATCCAACAATCTTCTGTCGAACATCCAAAATGGATTTCGACAAGGTCGTACAACAATAGACCAAATAGTTCGATTCGAAACCTTTATCAGAAATGCATTTTTAAAGAAAGAACATGCACTGTCGTCTTTTTCGATATTGAAAAAGCATATGACACAACATGGAAATGTGGCATTTTAAAGGATCTTTTTGATATGGGGTTGAGAGGAAGTTTACCAAATTTTATTGAGAATTTTCTCAAGGATCGTGAATTCAATGTTAGAGTCAATTCTACATTTTCTGACTCGTTTGAACAAATAACTAAATACCGAAGTTACTATGAATTTATTTTCTGCATATACGCATTTCGACAACTTATGTCTCTTCAGTGCAGATAAAATCTAAACGTTTGGAAGACCATAAAATCAAACATAAACATAAAATCAAGAGATGGGTGTTCCGCAAAGAAGCATCCTCTCTCTCACACTATTCAGTATTAAAATAAATAGTTTGGCCCAGGTTTTAAAAGATAACATTGATGGATCTCTTTATGTAGACGATTTTCTGATCTGCTATCGTGGCAAAAACATGAATAATATAAAAGACAACTGCAATTATGTCTAAACAGAATCGAAAAATTGGCAATTGAAAATGGTTTTAAATTTTCAAGCTCGGAAACAGTCGGGATGCATTTCTGTTGAAATGCACCCAGACCCAAAGCTTAAACTATACAACAACCCCATAACTATTATAAAAGAGGCCAAGTTCCTTGGTTTAATCTTTGACGGTAAATTTTCCTTTGTTCCCCATATCAAAATGCTGAAAAATAAATGCCTCAAGGCATCAGATATTTTAAATGTTGTGTCAAGTACTGACTGGGGTGCGGATAGCACTGTTTTATTAAATTTATATCGATCGTTGATTCGATCAAAATTAGCTTATTGGTGTTTTATTTACGATTCCGCCTATAAATCATACATATCCTTTCGTAAAATATTTAATACAGGAGTTTGTCTTTTATTGCAGTGTGGAGTTGGTAAAACAATTCCCCGTGGTAGAGATGTATGCTCTTTATTTTTCTTAGATATGGTGTACTTGTACATGAGATAATATCTCATGTGTACACTTTGTTCAATTACTATTATCTAAATTTATGCAAATTCTAAAACCGAAGGATTAACTCCCTCCATCGTAGTTTTGTCCTTAGCTATATTTGATATTACTGATTATTCGGATTTTGTTTGGTTTTATGCATTTTAAACATTTTTTGAAATTATGGATTTCGTTTGTTTGGGTTCTAGTGCTGCTGATGAGGAATTAATTTCCGAAATGGCCATACAGCTCATGAAAATTATTGCAGTTGTGGTTAACATATGTGTTATGATCTCATGTTCATTTACTCCATATCCTTCCGTAAAATATTAAATTATTAGATACCGTTCACCATCAAGGTTTGCGTCTATCATCAGAACTTGTCCCGTGGAGAGTCTGTATGTTGCAGCTAATGAACCTTCCTTGGAAGACCGACGTGTTAAACTTGGTTTACAATATGAAACAAAGCTTAAAGTGTATCCTTCCAGTCCTGCTCACAACTTTGTTTTCAAACCTCTTCACAAAGCTGACTATGGAAAACGCCCAAACGTTATACAACCTTTTGGTCTTCGTATCAAACCACAAATTGAATCTGATAAAATAGCTGCTAGAGAAACTCCCAAAAAACCTCCATGGCTGAACCCAAAACCAATTTTTGCACTACGCCAACACAAAAAGGTTGATACTAATCCTCTGGTTATCCAGCAGGACTTTGCAAGAATTAAATCTGAACATCCTGAATACTTGCAAATTTACACCGATGGCTCTAAGGATGGAGACAGAGTGGCTTCTGCAGCCCTTTTTGGAGAACGTACAGCAACTCTCCGATTACCATCCTCTAGTTCCATATTTACTGCTGAAGTAAACGCTATTTACTCAGCACTTAAATTTGTAACTTTATCGCAATCAAATAAGTTCATGATCTGTTTCGATTCATTCTCATGCCTATTGGCAATTGAAAGTCGAAAAACAAACACCCAATTATTTTGAAAATAGCCGAATTCTACAAGTCACTTGTATTATTAGGCAAAGAAGTCATTTATGTTTGGATCCCTATTCATGTTTGGATCCCTATTCATGTGGGGATCTATGGAAACACAGTTGCTGAACAGGAGGTCAAGGATGCACTAGACGACGAAATTGCGGATTGTCCAGTGCCGTACACTGACATGAAGCCTTTGATCGTTAAGTACATTTAAAAGTGGCAGGCCGCATGGGATCTGCAAATAAATAATTAACTGCATGGAATACAGTCAGACGTCGGTAAACAGGTCGGTTCCTGAGGTAAAAACCGCAGGGAACAGGTAGTGTTGACCTGATGTCGTATTGGACACTCTAGAACAACACATAGTTTTATTCTAAACAGTGATGATCGACCTGAATGTATTCCATGCAATTGTTCTTATACAATTCAACATGTTTTAATTGAATGTGTAGATGTTGCCGATATCAGGCGCGATTTTTATTCTGCTGGCGACAAAATTGTTCAGTTTTTAAAAGCAATCAATTTATTCAGTAAGATTTAAGAAGATCAATTTTAAACTTGTTCCTAATGTCAAATATTGTTAGTTAAACCATAATTTCTTTAATTATGTTTTTAACATTTTACACATTTGTTTTACTCGAATAAAGCTATATGGTTTATATATAGATATTTTGATATACTTATTCTAATTAGTTAATATACTTAACAGTTCTCGCTACGATATAGCTGAAATATTGCTGAAGTTTGCGTAAAACATCAATCAATCAATCAACTTGTTCTCGTCGGTATAGTTGATATTGCTCGCTGAACGTAAAAAATTAAGTAATCCAACAATCATTCAATAAATGGCATCCATTTCATTTCGTCAATTAACCAATATCCGCCTCTACACACTTGTGTTGGGTCTCAAAAATGAAAGTAGGAAGCATCTCTGGGCCTCTTCTATAAACACATGGCAAAACTACTCTTATCAGGTAAAAACTACGCTTTCATTCGTATGGGACTACTCTTTCGTTCAAAACTGGGTAAACAGGTCTGCACTTTATTGAAATGTGTGCATTTGAAGGGTCGATCCTTGACAACTCTTCACTAGTTAGATCAATAACCTGTGTATGATGTGGGCAAAAAGAGAAAAAAAAACGACTCAGCACCTGAATTGATTTTCAGAGGTTCGGGCTTAAGAGCTGCCGGAAGAGTCCCCAGATGGTGGATAGGGGTATGCCCAGTCTAGAGTGGTAGTCAAGTCATAATGCGGAAAGCCCGATTTCAAATCATTCTAGCCAAACTGTATTGAGAAACGCCACGCTCCTTGCAGTATAAAGACCCCTCTACATTTCCCAAAGGAGAGCAGACGCACCGAATATCGTAAAAAAGGCTAAATTCCCTGGCCCTACCCATGTCTCTTTGATTTAATCCAGTACAAATTGGAATTCCAATCTAGTATCTAGTTGTCATGAATTAAAAGATTGTACAATACACGCTTCTTTAAACAAAATTTCAAAAATCAGCTTTGAATGTCGGTAATATCTACAATCCTCCTGAAAAAAAATATCCAGTATTATTCTGGATCATACCAGAAAGTAAGTAGGATCTTGAATCCTCCTTGTATAAATGAGGATATCTCAATTTCATAACATATTCATTGAAACAAAAATTATGCAATTTAAAATTGTACATTTGGATAAGTTTGCCTTACAGAAACACCGATATTTTATAGTGCCTTATGAATAGGATACTTGTTTTGAAATCACAAAAAAAGGTTATTTTTTACTAGACAGTCTTGAGATTCTGACGCGAAAATTGCCCACTATAATAAAAACATACCCCTCAAAATATTGACGGCATAACGTCTCTAGCTCTAAGTTGCTTTGCTGTTTGAGTCCTCAAGGACTGCATCTTTAGTTTCGTTATTATTTTTTTGGAAACATAGATGATGAAGTTCCTATGTGTAGAGATTCTACCACAGTTACTACAGAAAGAAGATTTTCGTCATTACTATCATTGGTATCAATAGCGTCAACTACAAAAAAATATTTTGAGTTTCTTTTTTGTTATTCCATACTGCATCCATCATAAAGAGAAATAAAATTCATTTCGAAGATGTCTATGTAGGGCGGGTCGAAGTGGCCGAAATTTGGTATTTCTTAATATTAAAAACTCGTTTTTAATCACCCGTCAAAAGACGGACGTGTTATGGTATACTCTATGTCCGTCCATTAACTTTTTGGTTTCCGGAGTGTTTTTCCGTATCCGCTTGACATATTGATTTTACATTTGGTATATGAGTATATCTGGGTATAATACAGATCAAATTTGAATTTCGTTTCGGTCGGTTGATTTTGTACAGAGTTTTGGCCCTTGGACTTAGTGAAAATTTGAAAAATATAGATTTGCGGAGTTTTTTCTGTAACCGCTTGACATATTGATTTGGTATATGAGTATATCTATGTAAGATGCAGATCAAGTTCGAATTTGGTTCCGGTTTGTTGCTTTTGAACAGAATAAGGGCCCTTGGTCTTATTGAAATTTTTGAAAAATATAGGTTTCTGGACTTTTTTCTGTAACTGCACCTTTTCTATGCTTTAACTTTACATATTAATTTGATAGTTGTTAAATGGTTACATCTTGGTAAGGCATATATTCTATTTGATGTTTTTTTTTCAATCAAAATTTGTTGTGGTCCAATTATGCCATTAAATTCGAGTTGACTGTGGACGGGCGTATCATGTGCTCTTGGCACAGCAGTTTAATTCATATTAAAACATTTTTGTTAATTTTAAGAAATTGCTTATTTCCACTTTGGCTTGCCGTACAATCAGTGGAAGCTATTATTAGTTCATGCGTCAGTCCCATCTCCGATAAGCTGTTATTCCAGATTACTTTTCTGAATATGAATGCTATATTTATTTTATTTTGCACAGTGTATGGCGTGGGTTAAAGATGTGCATAATATAATTGGCCAAAATTTGTGAAATTGATGGGTTGTTGAACTTTTTATGGAAGTGTGTGTTCTTGACCTGTTATTCCGGCCTACTTCTGCAACAATACTGAAGCTACATTTATATCTCTGTGTAGTTTTAGTGAGAGCATGAATCTCCCTACAGAATTCTCCAATGTCACCTCCGGCGATCGAATCCGGGACGTCCATCACTCCAGTCGGCTGCCTAGCAGACCGAGCTATAGAATCGATCCATTAGCCCAGTCGATTTAGTGGCTTTTCAAATATACTACCAACTACATTGCAGATAGGCTGTCCTGTTACACTTTCCCCACATCGGTAGTTATACTTGCTTTTATAACTCTTAACACAAATCACACAAATAAACTTTGCTTAGCTCCTACCTACCACAGTGTTTTTTTTGTTTTGTGCCGAATGTTACCGGATATATATATATATATAAACAAACAACCCTGCCACATTCCTGTCCGTAAAACATACTTAGTTTCTTTAAATAAACATATTATGTATAAAAGTAACATAGCATAAAAAGATATCAAAAGTGTCCCACAAACTAATAAATATCAAAATAGTTCCACATACATATAGATAAAGAGTCAAGTCAAGTAGCGCCATCATAAATTATCATCGTTTCACTACTTTAGCTGTATTTAACCGGATATATATTTAAATATATGTATTTTTTTAATAAAAAGCAACCCTGCCACATTCCTCCCCTCAGAACAAACGTAATTTCTTTAAAAAAAAATATCATGTATAAAATCAACATAGCGTGAACAGATACCACATGTCTCCCACATACTAATAAATATCAAAATAGTTCAGAAAAAAATATATATAACGATTCCCACAAGGCAATTCCTACATAGCACCATCATGAATTATCATCGTTTCACTACTTTAGCTGTATTGGTATTGAAGTCGAATTCCACATGATGCCCTCTACAAACTTGAAGCTGTGGTTCAGGTTGTGCTCATTCTTTTATTGGTTTTTGCTTAAGTATTCCTGTCTTTGTCTATCAGCAACACCCCGTGCATTAGTGTCCAAATTCTGAACCCATCTCAATCTGATATTCCTTGGGTCCATATACGACATGTTATGATCGTATTTTTCCCTCAGGTCCATTTTTGAATTTCATAATTTGTGAAATTATGTTCAAGTTTGAGATGCTGATTGACTTTCCATCTTACGGCAAATTTATTTGTACACTTCGTTTTAACCTTGAGATGGGATGTTGTCTCTTTGACATTTACCTAATTTCCTTTCTTTTTCATATTTATCAACTGGACAATAAGTTATTTTGATAAAACGTACATGTCTCAATTTCCAGTGCTTTGTGAATGCCGAATAGGTCCTGAAAAACAAAATACTGAAGTTATTGTTAATTTACTATGAAGTTTATAATATCTGAAGAGCGTTTCAATACAGCCTCATTCTCTGTGAGGACCAAACCAGTCTGGGGTCTTAGACCTCTTCTGATTGAATGAATGATACGATACTGAAATCATTTAACAGACTAGAACATGTAAGTTAAAACAGTTTGGGTCTTTGTTTTCATATCAATTAACTCGTGCGCGGTCCTGGCTGAAGAATAAGCCCGCAGCATCCTCTGAGCTTGGAGTATAAGCCTTCCTAACAGACGCCCGTTTGGGTCCCGGGGTAGAATAGGTCCGAAGCGCACACCTACGAGCTTGAAGTTAGAGTCTTCTAATGTAGGCGACACGTTTTCCGTGTGTTGACGACCCGTGTCGATGGAGGATGGAATTGAAACACACTACTTTGGCCCTTACTTCATCGGCGGTCAAATAGACCCGGTACGATCAATCGGCTGGTCATGCCAAGCCCTTTAGATTCAATATTTGTCTATTGTCGTACCTAAAACTGAACTTTTAAAGTTTTTCTTGCACGATGCTTGTCTCCCTGAAGGGAGACTCTGTACGAATATACTGTACTTGTATCCCTGATGCTTTCGGTTTACGCTTTTTGACTGGCAGTGGGTTTGGCAAATCTGGTCAATTGCATCATGGTGGACCTTGATTCATTTCCAGTCAACTTGTAGCCGAACTCTACAAGTCACTTGAAGCATTAGGCAAAGAAGTTATTTATGTTTGGATCCCTAGTCATGTGGGGATCTATGGAAACACAGTTGCTGATCAGGAGGCCAATGGTGCACTAGATGACGAGATGGCGGATTGTCCAGTAGCGTACACTGACTTGAAGCCTTTAATCGTTAAATACATTTTAAAGTTATGGCAGGCCAAACGGGATCAGCAAATAAACAACAAACTGCATGGAATACAGTCAGACGTCGGTAAACAAGTCGGTTCCTACGGTAAAAACCGTAGGGAACAGGTGGTGTTGACCCGATGTCGTAATGGACATACTAGAACAACACATAGTTTTATTCTCAACAGTGATGACAAAACTGAATATATGTATTCCGTGCAATTGTCCTTTTACAATTCAACACGTGTTAATGGAATGTGTAGATGTTGCCGATATCAGGCGTGAATTTTATTCTGCTGATTGTCTTAAAGACCTATTTACAAATGTCGCTGGCGACAAAATCGTTCATTTTTTTGAAAGCAATCAATCTATTTAGCAAGATTTAAATATTTTTGTTTAAAAGTTCTAATACTGTAACAGTTAAACTGACATTTCTTGTATTATGCTTTTTATATTTTACCTTATTTTTACTTGTATCAAGCTATAATGGTTTTATATTGATATTTTATATATTCATTATAATTGTTCAGTACATTTAACAGTTCTCGCCACGATATAGCTGAAATATTGTTGAAGTTGGCGTAAAACATCAATCAATCAATCCAGCCCACTTGCGTTGGATATCCACCGTGTTTAAGCATCGCCCTTGTTGGCAATCTGCGGTGGGTGGGGAGCAAGGCAGTGAATTTTTCAATAACGTCATGGAGACACGAGCACACAACTGGGGAGAGTGAGTAGTAAAATAGTTTAAGACACAAGTGACGAATACTAATGTCCATCAAAAATTAGCAATTCTTACTGGTTTAGATTTATAGTTCTTCAATGTACGTCAGACTCAAAACCTTTAACCAAGATCTCAGTTTGTTCTTGACAAAACCATCAAAGGCTGTGCCGGAGATGTCAAAAATGTAACAAAATAAAGAAACGGATTAATTTTAATAGAATATGACAGGCAGCAACAATTTTAAAAATATACTGAAACTTACCAAGGTTGGCGAAATTCCGATAATATCTGCTCCGAATTCCAATTTGAATTACAGTCGTGGAGTCATTCGAGACAGAGATGGTGACCTTTCTAACCTACATGTAAATGAAATTTGCAAAGAACTTCGTCTGCAAGGTCCGCCGTGCGCGGTTCCGGCTGATGAATAGGCCCGCAGCATCCTCTGAGCTTGGAGTATGAGTCATCCTAACAGAGGCGACATGTTTGCCGTGTGTCGAGACCCGTGTCGATGGTTGACGTGGTCCTGGTGGGTGCGAACCTGTATTCAGACTCTCGCTGCGGCCGTAAATATCCGTTGGGCTGAGAATACAGGGTCTATACCCTGCTTTGGCTCTGATATCATCTAAACGGGAGGTCGGATGGACCCGGTCCGATCAATCGGCTGGTCATGCCAAGCCCTCGAAGATATTTCTCCAAACATGAGATTCACAACCAATGACCTTTGATTGCCTAATTTTCAGTGTCTTATTTAACTATTTGTGTTCAGTGGAGGATATTTTTGAGAAGGCGGTGGCTTATGGGTCAATCAGGTGGTACGCTTTCCATCAGTGCCTGATGGTTACGCTCTGCTTGAGTATACCATCCTTGGAACACTTGATGCTTTCCGGTGGAGACCCCTGGAACAAAAGCATCGCCCTTGTTGGCACTCCGTGGTGGATGGGTGACAAGGATGATGAAACATTCTACTTCTTACATGGCACAACAAACATCTAATCAACCAGCTCCAAATAAAAAAAGAAAATCTGATGATACTGTTTCCCAGGAAGAAGATACCAACTGGTCTAAATTTATCGTGTTGACTGGAACACCTGAAAAGCCTTTATCTAAAATTAATCCTTTTGCGATTCAAAAGACTATACAAGGCATTGCTGGAACCGTCAAAAATGTATCCAAAATGCGATCAGGTGATCTGCTAATTGAAACTCTGACAAAACATCAAAGCGAAAATTTAATGAAAATCTCAAAAATTCTAGACTTTAAAGTTTCGGCCTCACCACACAGAACATTAAACAGTAGTAGAGGTATATTGCGAGATAGGAGCCAATATCTCTCTGAACTCGGCGATGAGGAAATTTGTGACGAATTATCATCACAAGGCGTCACAAAGGTCCAACGATTCATTTCAAAGAAATAAGGCACAGCAGTTAAACTTAATACATTTCTCATAACATTCAACTCATCCGTTCCCCCAACATCTTTAAAAATAGGACCCTTTGGTGTGAAGGTGGACAAATTCCTGCCAAACCCAGTAAGATGTTTCACTTTTCAAAAGTTTGGTCATGGTACCAAACAATGCAGAGGCAAGTTGAAATGCTTTAAATGTGCAGAGGAAGGACACCAGGGCACCAAATGTAATAAAGCCCAGAAATGTGCAAACTGCGGTGGTGAGCACATGGCTTCCTCACGTGATTGTCCCCTTTACACCAGGGAAAAAGAAATTTTAAAACTTAAAACAGACAAAAATCTATCATACAAAGACGCACGTCAACAAATTTCCTCTTTAAACAAAATATCAGCAGCAACTTCCACATATGCAGACAAAGTCAAAAAACCTAATTGCGTGTCCCATGTGGAGACCCAAACAATATTATCTTGGCCATATGACAGTCAGACTCCAAAAAAATTACCAGTAGAAACTGTACCAAAAGAACAAATAATTACTCCATCAAAATTTAAACCATCAAATTCTTCCTAGTCAACACAATCATCTCAGCCTGTTTCAAAATCTTCTTCCAAAGAACAGACAACGCCAAAAAATACAAAAACAAAATCTGCTTCTGATATATCAAAAGCAAACGTACAGAAATCTGCAGAAAGTTCATCAACTGCAGAAAAACAGAAACAACCAAATAGTGCAAATAGCCAAAGACATGGTGGACACGAGAAGTCCAAATCGGCTATTAGCACTTCTAACAGATATGAAAGCCTGTCTTCAGACGAAGACACTGGCAAATCTAAAAAATCTGGTTCAGGCAAAAAACCCTACTGGGATGTTAGCATTTGGGGAACATTAGGTACCGAGATGGATACATCAGAACCAGAAAACAACATCGAAAATGAACGACCACACAGTAGGTCTTCGTCTGCAAGTGGTCGATCGTCTCGTCATCCCTCGGTTTCCCGAAAGGGAAAATTCTCACCAATACGACTAAAATGAATAATATAATTCAATGGAATTGCCGAGGTTTTAAGATAAATTTCATTGAAATTACTTTATTAATTCAAGTTTTTAATCCTGCGGCATTTTGTCTCCAGGAAACGCACCTGAAGAAAAGTGATACGTTGAATGTAAAGAACTACTCTCTCTACAGCACTTATGTAGCTGAGAATGAACGAGCTGCTGGCGGCTCAACCATTCTTGTCAACAACAATATTGTCCACAGTACTGTTGATCTAAATACCGATCTTCAGGCTGTTGCAGTGAGAATTTCTTTAGATAAAACGATCACATTATGTTCTGTGTATTTACCACCAAATTTCAACCCCAGTCTGAGTCAACTTAAAAACCTAACCGACCAACTACCCGCCCCATTTATTATAATGGGCGATTTCAATGCTCACAACCCACTGTGGGGTAGTTCTGCGTTGAATGACAAAGGTAAAAAGATTGAAGACATAATGTCGCAGGAAAGTTTATGTATTTTTAATGACGGTTCAAACACTTATTTACATCCTGGAAATGGGGCTTACTCAGCTATAGACCTAACTATAACTGACCCATCTCTACTTCTGGACTTCTCTTGGAAAGTACACGATGACTTATGTAGTAGCGATCACTTTCCTATCATTCTTCAACATCTTTATTCTACTACTGGAGAAAAGCCGCAGCGCTTTAAATTTGATAAAGCTGATTGGTCACTTTATGAAAATTTATGTAGAGAAGAATTGAAATCTGAATTGTTTGAAGATGTTCTTGATCCCATAAGTCTTTTTAGTGAAAAAATACTTTCCATTGCAAATAAATCTATACCAAAAACCTCGGCAAACCCAAAACGGCCTGGGAAACCTTGGTTTGACGATGACTGTGATGATGCTCTGATAAATCGTAAAAAGGCAAAGCAACTTTTCAATAAACATCCAACGACGGATAATCTTGGCAATTTTCGAGTTTTTCGTGCAAAAGCTCGAAGAACATTGAAACAAAGAAGACGCACTTCTTGGCGTAACTTTGTTTCAAAATTAAATTGCCATACCCCTATGAACAAAGTTTGGAATATGGTACAGAAAATTAAGGGTAAAAATAGAAAAGCTAATGTCCATCACATCAAAAACGGACAAGATATTTTAACATCTGAAGAAGATATTGCAAATAAAATTGGAGAAACTTTTGAGAAACATTCTTATTCTAAAAATCTAGGACCCACATTCCAGAGAATTAAAGAACAAAAAGAACGAAACAAACTTAACTTTAAATCTAAAAATACAGAGGAATACAATAGATTGTTTTCGATGGATGATCTGAAACAATTCTTGGATAAGGCACATGACACGGCATGTGGCCCTGACGATATCCATTATCAACTCCTCAAACATCTTCCTTTATCAACTCTGGAAATTGTTTTAAATCTTTTTAATAAAATTTGGGAAACGGGAAAACTTTCACCTATGTGGAAACAAGCAACTATAGTACCTATTCCAAAACCGGGTAAAGACCACTCCGAGCCATCGAATTACAGACCACTGGCATTAACTAGTTGCGTATGTAAGACAATGGGACGGATGATAAACAACCGTCTTGTTTGGTATCTCGAATCGAACAATCTTCTGTCGAACATCCAAAATGGATTTCGACAAGGTCGTACAACAATAGACCATTTAGTTCGATTCGAAACATTTATCAGAAATGCATTTTTAAAGAAAGAACATGCAGTGTCCATCTTTTTCGATATTGAAAAAGCATATGATACAACATGGAAATATGGCATTTTAAAAGATCTTTTTGATATGGGGTTGAGAGGAAGTTTACCAAACTTTATTGAGAATTTTCTCAAGGATCGTGAATTTAATGTTAGAGTCAACTCTACATTTTCTGACTCGTTTGAACAAGAGATGGGTGTTCCGCGATTCCTCTCTGTCACACTATTTAGTATTAAGATAAATAGTTTGGCCCAGGTTTTAAAAGATAACATCGATGGATCTCTTTATGTAGATGATTTTCTGATTTGCTATCGTGGCAAAAACCCGCCGTGCGCGGTCCCGGCTGAAGAATAGGCCCGCAGCATCCTCTGAGCTTGGAGTATGAGCCATCCTAACAGAGGACCCCGAGGGAACCCCGGGATATAGAAATAGGACCCAGTATCTCCGGCTTGCGGGGTGTGACCCCTCCTAAACGGAGGCTGACCCCGAGGGTCCCGGGATATAGAAATAGGACCCATTCCGTGGTTGTGCGGGATTAATAAATACACAACCCATCTTTCGGATGGGATGTAAACTCAGGTCCACGTGTTGGAAGAAATGCCACGCTTCCTGCACGTTAAAGAACCCTTGTAGCAAGCTCTCTTTGGGGTGGTCCGTAGGTGATCGGCTACAAGGCTAAATTCCCCGCCCTTGACGATTTCACCCTACTTTTCCAGTGGCAGTCAGAATTTCCCGTACCATGGCCCTTTCCATACCCCAAAGTGATTATTTATTAACAAACTTGTTCTCGTCTTGATATAGCTGAAATATTGCTGAGTAGACGTTAAACAATA
>MJUU01025792.1:22338-34426 GCA_002080025.1 Modiolus philippinarum | reverse complement strand
AATATCAAATTTATCTATTATTGAACTTGTACTTTATTCTATCATATTGTATTTTCATGGTACTCAATTTTTGTCCAGAGACGTTGCAGAGTTTTGAATGCATTGACCATGGGAAGTTGTTCTTGAATTTTTGCATTGCTTTCGTATGTTTTCTCATATAGATTCAAAGTATGTGTTTATTTGAATTTCACCTTTGCTGAAGTGATATGGACTATTTTCATTTTATGCTTTGTTCAACTTTGTACAATTAGTTTTGTTTTTTTTTGTTCCTTCTTTTTTTGTCTATTACAGTAATAGGGCATCTTCGCTAGCCAAGGGTTGCAATCAGCTTCTCTCCTCTTCACCCTTGGCAGATTGAGCCACAATTTGTGTCAGTTTCAAATTATCTCCCTTTGAAGTAAGAGTTTCAGTATGATTTATTGTAATACAAATGTAATAAATGATTATTTATTGCAACTTATAATACAACAATTCACAATATATTTGACTTCAAGGAAATAACCTTTCAAAAGTAAAGAAAGATAATTAAATCATGAAAATTTTGCAAAATAGAAAAATCACTAAATGCCATATTTTAAGTTTTATTGTTTTGATATATATTCGAAATCTGAATGTAAATTAATTAATTGGCTGCAGTGAAGGTTAACTGTAACCAATCAAAGAAGTGTATTTGAGACTACAGAAATCCAGCTTGATCTGCCAAGGGTGAAGATGAGAGGAGCGTATTGTACCCTTGGCTAGCGAAGATGGTAATAGGGTTGAACTTAATATAATCTCAATTACAACTTGCATTTGAAGAATTTTTTGTAATAAGGTAAATGAATACTTGTTTGAATCGGTAAACCTATACATGATATTCTGTTAGATTAAAAAAAAACAAGCACTTTCTAAGTTGAACATGAGTGACGGTGACGCAGGTCCAGACATGTAATTGGTCTTGTTTTTTTCATAAATTCCTTAATTGATGATCAGAAAATGCCTAGTATGATACAACATATTGGTAAATATAAATCAGCTTACAACTCCAAGACTGAATTTTTCAAGAAAAGTTTTTAGAAATAAAATCCAAATAATGGTACATGTATGCTATATGCATTATTGTAGTAAAAGCTGAAATACAGTAATTTGTATGACAATTGATATATATTACTTTTATTTCAATAGGAAAAGGCTGAAGCTGAGAAAAGAGAAAAGGAGAAAGAAAAAGAGAAAGTTAAACAGCTGGCCGTGGCAACAAAAGCGGCACAGAAATGGAATCCTGGACATCGAAAAAATAAAACTGGTGTAACTAAAGATGCAAAAGATGCACCTGGTGCTAAAAATGACAAAAAATCTGATTCCTCAAATGGCCAAACTCTAATCAAATATGGCAAAGGTAGAAATCCAATGGTTAAAATGCCTAGTAAAGATAGTGGTTATTCCGTGGAAAGTAAAGGCAGTTCTCAATCTAACGGAAAGGATACACCGAGAGATGAAGGAGACACTGACAGCCTAGACAGCGATTCTAATCCAAGGAAACCTGATTCCGGCACAGGATCCCTCAGCCAGGAACCAATGTATGACAAAAAGACAACGAAATTAAAGCCTGGATCAAAACCCGAGTTAAATGTAAGTGGTTGGTGAGATATTAGAATGATTGCGTATCATTAGTATCAGCAATGTTACCATTGCATCATGTTATCATCGGAAAGGTTATACATGAATTTGATACTGTTTTGTGCCCACCTCAATATAAACACTGTTGGTGTAAATTTTTATTATTGCACAATAGATTGTTTTATATCATTTACATCAGATGGAAGTGCTGAATAATTGACCAATGAAACTAGATCCAAACAACTTGAAAAACTTCATATTGATAGGAAGGATTACATATTACTGTAAATTTACTCCAGTTGTGTTGTTTCATAATATAACAAATTAGCCTTTTGAGTTTATTAAATTTCAAATTACATAAGAGTTGATATAAAGTGTATACAATTTTTTTGAGTCATTTAGGGATTATGATGTTTCTCCATTGCACAAACACTTAATGAACTGTTTCGTTTGTAACATCAGTATGGTGTTGATTTATAGCAAAGCCTTTATGAGGCATTGTTGATCAATACAAATGAGAACTGATTATAAAAATAAAAAATATACATCTAAATGAATAAATAAAAACAGATCATACGATAAATCCAATAGTTATTTCTTACTCTAGCTTCAAAATCTCATAATAAAGAATCACTAAATATCGAGTAATTGAAAAAGAATATATAAAATGTCCAATTTATAATAAAAAAGTTTCTAAAAGTACATTTGTTTCAAATACTTATCGGTAATTACAAATATATATATAGCATAGCTATGGACTATCTAAACAATAACCTTACCTATAATTACATATATGAATAAGATACGGTTAATTCTACAATTTTGTAAAAATCAAATGGAATATTTTTTTCATACAAAACTATGCCATAATTTTATATAATGAAAGTAGAAACTAAGGATTTGTGATACTGTTTATTTTCATAAACATTTTATTCAATAAGCTAAACAGCTAGACATCGACAAATCAGTCTTCAAAAAACCTCATTAGATACAAAAATAGAATAAAAGTGTTTTGCCGTTGACTTCATTAAGTGGCCTTATGTAACAGCGCAATTCATTCCGATACCGATGCTTTCCAATCAGTAGGAGAAAGTTACATATTACGATTATCTAGCAATATCTTGTATAAACCACGGAACCCCACTGTACGTAAATGTCAAACGAAGGAAATAAAACAGTAATTGGGAAATAATTTGCAAGATATTTAGACACATGATACTGGTTATTAATTGATTTTACCAAATCATACTGTATTGTTACTAGCAAATTAAAGTCTAATTAAGATCTTTTATTACAAGACAATAGGACGTGAAGATTGTATTCAATATTGAAGTAATCATACTTTATTATTCTAACTATTGATCCTAAACAAACTTTTATCCAATTAAAATAACAGTTAATATGTTTTAGATAGAGTTTGATAATGTTGTATTTGGTTTGATAGGCACAAGATAATGTCTTCAATTTGATAAACAATAGATAAGAGACTACAAATGAATTTTAAAAATGTTTTTGTTATTTATTTGCAGTGTTTATTTCATCACCATGATATAGTTATACCCTTTAAATCTTTGGTACACAAATGTTCATTGCATTCCTGAATGTTTTTTTGATTGTTTTTTTGTATAAAATGTTTGTGTTTAACAAATAAGTCATTTAGGGGCAATCCTGGTTTAAAATTCATTTTCGACTCAAAAGCCGAAGGCTGGAGAGTTATTTAATCATCCCAGAGATGTCACGTGAGAGACAGGCCTATTGTAACATCTATTTAAATGAGCTGTGTGCTTCTGATCAAATATAGTGTGTAAATTTCTTTCAAAATCCATTTTTATGAGTCAAACAGTGATGGTGTAGCTTTATAAAATTGGTACAAAATGTAATACCATAGAGTATATAAATATTCTATAATAGTATTTATGTCCATGTCTCCATCAAGAAATTCAGTGCTCCTGTCACATGGTTATTTGTCAAGGAGAAAACAACAACAAGCATCAGTATTATTCATTTTCCTGTGTCATTTGTATTGCATATTTATAGCAGTGGATTGGACATACATATGAAAATCTTCCCTTTCAATTATTTTTATGTATTACGAAACTTAATATTTAAATTGTAATTTCTGTTTGTGTTTATTGAATTAGTTCTCGATTCAGCCAAGGTATTTGTTTACATCGATTGCCTATTTAGCACAGGGAACTGAACACCCGTACGAAAATTACCCCTTTCGATTATTTTCATGTGATTACGGAATTACCTATGATTTTTTATTCACTTTTGAAAAATTGTACCATCTGTTTGCCTTGATCAAATTAGTTCTCTAAGGCCAATAAAGCATATACCGTATAGCGGATAATTTTCGTGGGGTTTTAATTTTCGTGTATTTTCGTGAATGGACTTAAATGGCGAAAAAAAATTCCGCAAATATTTTATGTATCCTTAGGATATATATAGGATCTTTGATAATCTGCGAAAATTTTAAACGTTAAAACTTTTGGCATACATTTTCCACTCAAATCCGCGAAATATTTGACCCACGAAAATAACCTGCTATATGGTATATTAGTTATTTTCTATGAAGCAGTTCTTTGGATGACTACAAATTTTTGCCATGTGTAGATTTTCAGGGCTTTAGAGTTTCAGCTCCTTCGGAGCTTTGATCATACAAGGTACTGTCAAATTGGATATTGTTCAATATTTATTATTGTTATACCTCAATAGATGTTTCAGAATTTATAGTTCTAACTACTACCAAAAAAACAACGAAACAAAAAAAGACAACAAAAAATCCTCATTGTATATAAATAGATAAAAAATAGAATGACAGCTCTAAGGAGCCTTAAATTGTAATATTCCTTATATAAGAAACCACACTCTTTGCAAAGACATGACATAATTTGCTTTGAACACAAATAATATTAGAAATGATTTGAGTCTATTGCACTAGAATTAGACCTAAATTGATTATTAATAATAGATATTATGGACAGAAATTGCCAATAAAACAAGTTTTTGTTATATGATTAAACAAATTTTCAGAATCAATTTCATTTCACGCTCAAATGGAAATGAATATGTTAAGATAATTTTGAAAATGTTCTGTGTAAACTGTAAGATTAGTTACCTGTCAAGGAATATTGGTCAACAAAGAGAGTTTGTAGTAAAAGTAGGACTATTTCAAAGAACAAAATAAATTAGACACTTGGATAAAACATAATTGGACAATTAAATAAGACAATTTACTGCTCTTTTGAAAGCAGATTTAATGGCTATATAATATAAACCAATATTTAGGTGAACATATTCATGATGGCTCCTATTCTGGTTGAAAAAGAGAGATTTCTTTATCTGTTGTTTGCATCCATGATTTCTTCCCATGATTATTAACGCTCACCTCACTGCTTACCCCTACCATTGGTGTCTTTTTCTGCTGCTGTGTCTGGGTCAGTTTAGGTTGATGATGATAAAGAATGGTTTCAGTCCATTCCCACTTTCTGACATGTCCCACATTAACTATAGATGAATTTTCAATTTCGTTTTATGAATGAATTACCTCGATTGACCTGGGGTCAATCGGAGTAAATTGCATCACGTAACTCACCAATTGGAAACTCGTCTATTGGCATGATGCAGTTTTAAGGATGACAGCTGCAATGCGATGCTGTGTGTGAATGGTAGAATGGTTGATTCCATTCCCAGTTTCTGACTTTCCCATGTCAACCATACCTGCATATTTGATGCACTTAGGAATGGCTGTGACCTACATTTTACATATGAGTGACTCAGTAAGGTAGACTGGTAAAAGTCCATTCTTGCTTACTGACATATTCCACATCAACCATATTGGTATGCATGATGCTTTTTTGGGCAGACGGGGGCGAGCCCTGAAAATGGTAACCATAGATGAAAGTGCACTTTCTTTTTTTTTGGACCACCTTTCCTGGCCTCAAAATGAAAGACAGTGACATACCACAAATTTAAAGCTGTTTTCCTAGAATTTTGCTCCTCATGTGTCATTCCTACTAGCAAAGGATGAACAGTTGGGCAGAAACGTGTTCTCTAGTTGTATGGTTATATTATTTTTAAACCAGAAGTGCATGAGATGATCCATGCCCCTGAGGGACTAACACTTTTACCCTAAGATAGATATCACAACTGTTATTATTAACTGATTTGGAGTTTTAGGGATAAAATGTTGCATTTTGCTTGGCCAAAAATGGAGCCCACTCCATCAAAACATGTGAGAATTTTTGGCACAGCTTAGCTAGAACTGCCAAATGCAAAATATGTGATATTTTAGGAGTAGTAATTTCTAAGTTACTAACACAAAAAGTGTCTCTGTATAGGTTTTGGGATTTGTAAAGGATGATCAAATATATCAGCAGATCATAATATTACACCCCAATGTAGCAAAGGTTAAAAAAATGATAATACCATGCATATTGTGTATTGTATTTTTTTTTAAGATGCCCTGTATTGTAACACTGGTTTAAGATGTAAAAACACAGTTTTTTTTATATTTTTACATTTAATCTTTGTAAACATAGGTGTTTTCAATATTTGCTGGTTCAGTAATTACCTTGGTTTAAAAATAAACTTGTAGCACCATGCCTCAAGTTTCACTGGTTATACCTGACATAGGGTTACTGTTGAGGATCTATGTGTTCAGACAGTATACGCTATAAACAAGCTGACATTCATCATTCAAACTAACCAATAAAACACCCACCCCTACCGAAAATCGGTGTTTTTTCACATTTTTATGGAACAAAAGTCAACCTAGACAGCCAGAAGTGAGGTCAAATATGTATTTCAATGCATTATTATATTTCACATGTCCTTTGTCTGAAGCAATGACAGCCATTGGTAGGCAAATATAATTTATAGAGAAATATATGGAAAAACCAGTAGTGACAAAATTCCTTGATTTCTATATTTTCCGATTTGCTGAGCCTTAATATCTTCCTGGTTGCAAAACCTTCTTCAGCATAAGTGTGTATGTGCTTCTGGATCACTTTTCTATATTATCCAGCGAAAAAAATTGAAATTCCAAACTCTTTCTCCCATTTGAAATAATCCTCAATGTTACCGACCCCCTTAAATTTCAGGCAAATTTATGTTTTTGGTAGGTGATACAATCAGAAACGGCTATAATTACCACAAATGACGTATTAAAATTAACTGCTAATATCACTTGTGAACTATTGCTATTAAAGTACGGAAAGAATGCAAAAGGTTTAGAATCCAGAAGTATGGAGGGCTGTGGTGAAAATTAATACATGCACAGTTAGCATGACAAGATAAGTCGTCACCGGTAGGGAAAGTGTTAAATGAAACTGTTGGTAAAATCTTCTTAAATGCCTTGTTGTGATATGTCCAGATTTATGGATTATACAGCTTTATTTACAAACTTTCAGGGTTCAATGACAGCTCGTGTAAGTACTATGTACACTCTTCGTTGTGTGTATATCAGACTGTCACTTTATTGTTGTCTGTGCACTTTTTCTTCGTATGTCCTTATTTTCACACCCATCTCTTCATCATACAAGCACCATTCATAGAAGTAACTGAGCATTATCTTGATCATATTAGTTGAATTCCGTCAGCACACAGATAACTGGGCAGGTTTTTTGTAATCAATACATTTCAAAAAAAAAAAATTGTTTTTAAATTGCATTTATGCTTTGGTGCTTCTGCTCATGATCTCAAAAAGCAAAATTAATTGGTTTGTTAAATGTTTCTGTCTGTTTTTCCCTTTAGGTTTATTTTCTAGGATTGCAAATCAGGTGCACCTTTTTAAAGGAAATTTTAATGATAAATTGAAATGTACAGTGAAATAAAAGAAAAATCTATATAGCAGATACTAAAACTGACTTGTCAATTTCATATTCTTGTCCTTTTATTAACCTTTTTTGTTTGAATTTCCCAAAATGTGAAGGAGTTAGACCTCTTTTAAGGCAAGTCATTCAAATATTGATATTGAAGCTTAAAATACACTGAAATTTTGAGTTTCATGCTGTCGGATTGACAAAGTATTTATAGAGTGTTTGTGTAGAGATTTACTGTCCATTGCCTTGTGAACTTTTCTAAACTTTAAACAATGATCTATTATATAGGGTTCTTTACATGTATAGTTCTAAATGTTGTAAATATTATAAACTAACATGATATTGTTCTATGTTCCTTCCTGAAGATTAAAACACTCAATGTTTCTTTTGTGGATTTTTTTCATAATAAAATGGAATTAAGAAGAAGTTTATGTTATAAATTTTGGGCTTTATTTACTGTATATTTTATTTACAAATATTAGCATTGTTGGATCTCTTCATACCAAGATGCATTTATTAGTATTTCTTGATGCTTATTTTGAATCAGTTTTGTGACAATTTTTTGTACTTCTTTAGAAGTCTTGAAATTATAGAATTGACTGCAGTTAATGAGTTTACTATGAATATTTTTTTTATTTAAACCTATTTATATAGAGAATAACTGTTGCCAGTGTTGTAAGTATATACACACAGTAATGTGAATAATTACACTTTGGGTTTATAGAATACAAATTTCTTATTTTGTCTCACATTTTTTTAAACAAATGAATTTAATTCACATCTTAGCATCAGATGTTACCCTGCACAGACTCCAGCAAATTTCTGAGAAAGGCTGTTGTTAGATGGCAGGGTGACGTTAGCAACTACACTATGATTGTAATACAGTACAGTCTGACTATGTTAGCATAAAATAATATTCTGTTAGGATGAGTGAGAGATTTATAATAATATTCACAAACAACATTCCCACACTCACTTGACAAACACTTTTATCAGTTTAACTCAAAAATACTCATAGTTACAGAGTGAGGAGTTTTCATTTACTTTAGTTAACCAAACCACGCTTTTTTGTCACAAATCTTTTACATATGAGTGTCCTGTTAAGATATTTTGTAAAACTTTTTGTGCTGATATCACTCACCATTTTCAGTTTTGGTGACCTCAAAAGAAATTGTCATATTTATATTTGTGCTATTGTTTGGGATTGCCATTGTATGCAGTTTAGACAATTGAGTTAATTGTTCTATGTAGTTACAGTTATATTCACATATTCAGCAGTTTCGAATGATTTTGATAGTTTTCCTAATTATTTTATTTTTATTGTAGATTTCTTCTTCTGATGTCCATTTTAAAAATGATGAGCGGTTTAGTAGTTTATCAAGGGAGGAAACTGTTGTCATCATTAAACGTAAGTGTGCAAGCAACTTGAAGATGTGTAAAATGCTGGATTATTTATGGTCTTCTTTAATAATTTCTTTAACAAAAGTTCTACAAGTTGGCATTGGACACTTTTCCTTCTTTGATTATTTCTAACCTGTGCTAATTAACCATGTGAGTGCAGAAGAGATAAATTTATTTGGTATTAAATTTTGTTTATGTTGTAGTTATTGCAATCTTCAAAATTAAACTACACAGAAATTTTACCATAACCGAAAAGATTATTTCTTCACAAATTGAGCTTCCATGGCATTAGTTGTTTTGTAGTCCATCATTTGAACTTCTTATATGATCATGGAACTTGAGCAAAATGAAAAAGAAAAAAGAACACATTATGTGGAGCTCCTTTTTTATCAGATGACATTTTTTTTTTTATAAATTTAGAACCTATTTATGGGAAAATGTCTAAAAAATAACTAGACTAATTAATTATATTGATCCAAATCAATGAAGTTCATTGCTATCTTTGTATTCATTTTAGAGCAGTGACTAAGAATGTTTCAGATCACTGTGTTTTGACCTGAAACAGTGCAGGTCAACATATTCTTATGAAAAAAGTAACTCAAATATATTCAAATGACTTTGTTTACCGCAACCAATGCAATTATCTATAATTGATGAAGATCAATGTGTTTCTAAAGAACATATTAATTGTGTTTATAAATCCAGTGTAGATCATTGATATGTCACTAAAATCATTTCCAATCATTATGCTATTTGGATAGAGGGTGTATTTGTAAGGGCCTTTTATGGAGATGCTGGTTGCCTATAGTTTTCACTTTGCCCTACTGTCCTACTGGTTTTGGTGCCCATAAATCAGTTTAACCCTACCACTGGCTTTTGCTAGTGCCGGTACCAAGTCCGGCTGTCCCGAGTTCCTATTGTTTTCTATGTTTGTCTCTTGTCTTATTCGTGTTTTTCATGTGTAGTTCCATGACATATTGTGGCATGTAATTATAATTTTCAGCCATTGTAGGTGTTTCCTGTTATCAATTTTTTTACATGTCAATCCGTCCATATGTCCATCAACATTTTTCAAAGAATTCTTGGCTTTAATCAGTGGGAATGATTTGAAAATTAATTTAATCTTGGAAATGATGAGTTTCATCATGTTAGCAATTTTCAGGCGTGTGGTGTTCCTGTTTCCTGATACTTTGACTTTGAACTATAAACCAAAATTTTGTCAAAGATTTCATGGCTTGAATCCATGGGAGTGATTTGAAAATATGGTCTGCAACTTGGAAATAATGGGTTTTATTGTGTGAGCAATTTTCTGTTTTGTGGCATTTTTACTTCCTGTTTGCAGATAATACTTTGATTTAAAGCTACATGTATTAACAACTTTTCATCAAAGATTTCTTTTTTATTTATTTGTGCAACGGATAACAGTGTTGTAAGAGTACTTCCCTTAATATCTTATGTATGTTGATGACCTTGTATCTATGCCAAAAATTTATACATTGATGTAGCATTGTTCAACATTTAGTAAGTGAATTCCACTCAAACCATTGGTAGGGGCGGTCTTCGACTTAATATGAGGTAGGTAGTGTTTTCTCTTGTTGAACGCCTCATGATGACTTCAAGATGAAGAACAACAATGAAAGCGTTGTTCCATTTGCTTAATCTTACAATAAGTACTGAAGGGCTATAGAATAAATGTACATGAGACAAAGTCTCTACAAATACATGGTAAAATAAAGCAATGGAACAACGCTTTTATTGTTGTTCTTCATCTTGAAGTCACTATGAAGCCTCCAATAAGAGCTTTGCTCATACCTCATAGTAACTTCAAGAAGATAGCGTGCTTCATTCAAAATGTGCTAAGGTCCATGCTTTTACACTCCAATAAAACTACAAAATATTGCATTCTATTTTTAAGTAAAACCAAAGGAGGTTGTGTAATGATTGTATCATTGTAAATCTAGAGGAGGTTGTTGTCATTGTAAAACTGATTATAAAGTACATGAGTTGTTGTCGTTATAAATCAAAGAGGTTTTTGTTAGCATTGTAAATCTACAGAGAGTTGTTGTCATTGTAAAACTAAGGAAGGTCGCTGTTATCATTGTATGAGTAGAGAAGGTTACTTTTCTGTAAACAACATTTACTTTATAGTGGATAGGTTATCAGCTTGGACTGTAGTACAGGTCACAAAATGCAAAGTGAATATTTGGATGTCAGGTCTTTATAAAATATAATAATAGGATTTTTCATTGCTATGACCTTTGTATTGAGCATCTTATATGCAAGAGATGTTGCATCAACATGGTGTTTTCTCAAAGTTCTGTGTTACAACAGATTATGTGGTCTAATCCTCCTTGTACTTATGATGATAGGATTTTGGTTGAAGGCTGGAAGCTTATGTATAATGATGCATGCCATGATATTGGTTTGCATGAATCAAGGAAATGTATACACATGATTTCCTATACATATACATTTTCTTGATACATGCAATCCCATATCACATTTCAAAGAGATTCAGTTTAATTTTAGATTTATTGTTGCCCTTTTATGTAACCTGAGGTTTCTGATATCGCACTATGTTGCTATTTTTAATATGTATTTTACAGATAAACTTTAGATGTCTTTGTTTACAATTAATTTAATTATGACACATTTCAGCATGTTATTATACATACTATTTACATAAGGAAATCATTAGCAGTCTTTCATTCACCTTATAATGGTCTGCTTACGTAGACTGACGTCAGTTCATATGGTTTCAATTTCAGATTTTGAAATTAAGTTGATAATCAATATCTACGATTGTATTAACAATGCGAAAATATTGTATATATGGATTAATAACCAGCGTAATTTAATCTTATTTATAGAAAACTTTGCCATTATTATTTAATTTCAATGATATAATTTATTTGTTCATAAAATTCAAAGGTGTGAAAATATATTTATTCATAAAATTGTCCTACATTAATATCTAAAAGAGATGTTATTTTCTTGTTTGAAATCTTACACAATAAAATAAAAGTCCTTTCCATGACAACTTTATCACTGGAGTATTGTTAGATGTAGTATAATGATTAGTCAACTAAGGTACAAAATCCTTTGAAAAATCGTTAATTGTTATACCCCTGCATTAGCGGGTGGTATATAGTGATCATGGTGTCCGTCCATCCATTATTCCGTCCGCCATAGGGGTACATACTTTGTGGCCACAACTCCTCCCAGACCACTTGGTGAAATTCAATGAAACTTTCACAGAATGTTCA
>MJUU01025791.1:10512-23242 GCA_002080025.1 Modiolus philippinarum | reverse complement strand
TTTTCTAAACCGTTCCACATATTGACCTAATATTTGGTATGTGAGTCTACCATCATGAGTTACAGACGAAGTTCGTGTTTGGTTCCGGTCCACTGATTTTGGACGGAGTTATGGGACTTGGACTTCAACTATTTCGGTAAAATATCAGTTTTCCGGACTTTTTTCTAAACCGTTCCACATATTGACCTAATATTTGGTATGTGAGTCTACCATCATGAGTAACAGATGAAGTTCGTGTTTGGTTTCGGTCCACTGATTTTGGACGGAGTTATGGGACTTGGACTTTGACTATTTCGGTAAAATATCAGTTTTCCGGACTTTTTTTCTAAACCGTTCCACATATTGACCTAATATTTGGTATGTGAGTCTACCATCATGAGTTACAGATGAAGTTCGTGTTTGGTTCCGGTCCACTGAGTTTGGACGGAGTTATGGGACTTGGACTTTGACTATTTCGGTAAAATATCTGTTTTCCGGACTTTTTTTTCTTAACCGTTCCACATATTGACCTAATATTTGGTATGTGAGTCTACCATCATGAGTAACAGATGAAGTTCGTGTTTGGTTCTGGTCCACTGAGTTTGGAAGGAGTTATGGGACTTGAACTTTGACTATTTCGGTAAAATATCAGTTTTCTGGAGTTTTTTTCTAAACCGTTCTATATATTGAGTTAATACATCGTATGTGTGTCAACAATTATAAATTACAGATGAAGTTCGTGTTTGGTTTCGGTCTACTGAGTTTGGACGGAGTTACGGCCGACTAGGACTTTTGACTATTTCGGTAAAATATCAGTTTTCCGGATTTTTTTTTTCTAAACCGTTCCATATATTGAGCTAATATTTGGTATGTGATTCTACCATAGTGAGTTACAGATGAAGTTCAAGTTTGGTTCCGGTCATTTGATTTTGGACGCAGTTATGGGCCTTTGACTTAGAAAATTTTGGTAAAATATAGGTTTTCCAGACTTTTTTTCTAAACCGTTTCAGATATGAAGCTAATATTTGTTTGCTACGTGAGTCTACCACTATGGGTTACAGATCAAGTTTGAGTTTGGTTCCGGTCAATTGATTTTGGACGGAGTTATGGGCCTTTGATTTAGAGAATATTTTGGCAAAATATAGGTTTTCCGGACTTTTTTTCTAAACCGTTTCAGATATGGAGCTGGTATTTGCTATGTGAGTCTACCACTATGGGTTACAGATCAAGTTCGAGTTTGGTTCCGGTCCATTGATTTTGGACTGAGTTATGGGCCTTTGACTTAGAAAATTTTGGTAAAATATAGGTTTTCCAGACTTTTTTCTTAACCGTTTCAGATATTAAGCTGATATTTGCATTGTTAATCAACTACTATGGGTTACAGATCAAGTTTGAGTATGGGTTGGGTCCATTGATTTTTGACGAAGTTATGGGCCTTGGGTTAGGAAAACTTTTCTTTAACTATTTTTGCTGGTACCACTGAATTATTCCACCGGTAAGGGACTCCTGTATTGCCTTGCAATACGATCCACACTTGTTTTATGTACAAATACACCATAACTTAGAAAATATAGAGCAGACATCTCAAACACGTGGAATTGTATTACCAACTTCTACCTGCATTTGAAGACAAACTCCTGAATTAAATATATTTTATTTTTCTAGTAGTTATTACAACGAAGTTCAACCATGAAACCAAAACCCCAATGTAAGGTCTATCATTGGCAAACAAATGTTACGGCCAGATTCGGAACATTTTTATTGATATCAGCTTTATAAAGGATGCTACTTATTTGTTTCCTCATTTGATTGACAAATTGAATAGGTTTTTGTCCAGTCTTCAATATTTCAGCTTTATTGAAATGAGAACAAATTAATAAATTCAAGAATGTTAAAAAAGCAGAAGGAACTTTCGGTTAAAGGAAAAATCGGAGTTGAAAGGTTAAATGAATAATGGCAGATACGATCATTAGTAAGTCTGCCATTTTCATGAAATAAGGAAAGGGACTTGGTGTATCTCCTTGCAGTTTATGTTTAATAATTAGCAGCATAGCTTTCCATATTATGATCTGACTATCCTGCACCAAAGCTATTCTCCTATCGATCCACACAGGTGCCAGACATTCCTTTGAGGTTGTTACGAATTAACGTCATCAATATTGTTAAGGGCCAATTTTATTACTTTGATTCTTCAATTACAAAACAAAATCAAAGTCGTACTGTTGATACAATCGTCGTTGGCTTTCAAGTTAGGCTGTCAAGTGTTTGTTTCCCGTCAAAATCGGGCCCTTATCTGTCGGAATTTTCAGTTCAAGTTCAATTACAATTGTCGTTGGCGTTAAAATTCGGTTTTTGGGTCTTTGTTTCTCGTCAAAATCAACGCAGTGGATTAAACTCGTTGCGGAATAAAGTTCCGCAACTCGTTTAATCTTTCTGCGTTGTTCGGCTCTCGTGTCATTTTTATTGATATTTACAACGGTCATTTTGTTATAATCTTTTTATTTAAAATGTCATAATAACGTACCTTGTCACGGTTTAAACCAGAGGCTCCCAGGAGCCTGTATTGCTCACCTGGCTTTCAGTTGCCTTAATCAAGGAAACATTGTAAGTTATACAGTTGATCTTCAGTTTCTCAAACTTTTGTAGCTCGAACACCTCCAATATCTTGAACTTTTTTTTAAAAGTCTGATCATCTTTTACTATATTTCTTCGTTGGGCTTTTTTTTGACAAAAAAGGTTCTTGCTAAGGACCACTTTCGACACCAGTTTTGAAGTCGAGACGTCATTTTGTAAATGGCAGTCAACAAACAATTTTCAGCATTGGTTTTGAAGTCGCAACATCAATATCTAAATTTTCCCGCCTTTTTTGGTTGACATTTTAAACATGGCGGTCAACAAACAATTTTTAACATCAGTTTTGAAGTTGCGACATCAAGACTATATGGAAACCAAATGTCATTGAAATCGGACAATGTTGAATTTTCCCGCCTTTTTTAGAGGCCATTTTGAAAATGCCGGTCAACGAACAATTTTCAACGCCAGTTTTGAAGTCGCAACATCAATATTTACTTAGAAACCAAATTTCATTGAAATTGGACAATGTTGAATTTTCCCGCCTTTTTTGGTGGCCATTTTGAAAATGGCGGTCAAGGAACAATTTTCAACACCGGATTTGAACTCGCAACATCAAGATCTATTTAGAAACCAAATTTCATTGAAATCGGAAATATTGAATTTTCCCGCCGTTTTTTGGCGGCCATTTTGAAAATGGCGGTCAAGGAACAAATTTCAACATCAGTTTTAAAGTCGCCACAGCATGGCAAACATTTCATCAATTTACATTTAACCTTCATCTTCTATAGTTTTGGAAATAATAGCTGAAAAATACGAAAATTTAAAAAATTCGGTGAAAAAAGGGCAATAACTCCTACAAGGGTTTATGGATTTTCTTCAAAATTTCAGGGCAAGTAGATCTTGATATGCTGAACATGTTTGCAATTTACACTTGACCTCTATCTGTTAAACTTTTTGAAATAAAAAATAAAAAAATGCAAAAATTTTGAAAATTTAACGGAAAAAGGGCTATAACTCCGGGATGGGTTTTCAGATTTTCTTCAAAATTGCACAGTGGGTAGATCTCATCATGCTGATCATTTTTACCCATGTCAGATTTTTGATATCTGTAACGATTTTCGAGTTATTAGCCAAAAACTGCAATTTACCCCTATGTTCTATTTTTAGCAATGGCGGCCATGTTTTTTGACTGGCCAACTAATCGAACATAAATTTGAGAAGCCATACCCTGGTAATGATTCAGGCAAAGTTTGGTTGCATTTGGCCCAGCGGTTTCAGAGGAGAAGATTTTTGAAATTGTTGACGGACAGATGACGGACGACAGACGACGTTCGCATAGTGATGGCAATAGCTCACATGGCCCTTCGGGCCAGGTGAGCTTTAAATTAATTACACTCTGATAACCATGTATTTCTAATTTATTGAACATTTAGATAAGTTGAAATATTGTAACCTAAGACTGTATAATTGTCAACCTTTCTATACATTGTACCTTATCACTTCTTTTTTTTTTTGGTTACATTCAGCAATAATGAAATTTCGGCAATATATGTGTCATTAGTACGGATCACATATAAAAAGAGGGGGAATTTTATGGATGCCGGGATTGGAAGATCTTAAGCTTTAGAATTTGGCATTTTTTATTATCTAAACCCGGAACTTTGGGAAATAAATGCATCGGCAATCGGGATTTCATCAGTTTTAAAGTTCCTTTGTAGCTCGGAATATCGCGATTTGGTAGAAATTAAAATCGGGATTCCGGGACGACAGCCCCTCCGGCCCCTTTATAAAACTCCATATAATGCGGTGACTTATTGAATGTTCTAGGAATATAAACTTTAAGCCCAATCTTTATCAATTTTAAAAGTCCCTTTACTTCTTCGCTTAGGTCACGATCTCCTGAAATTTTTGTTGAAAAACAAAGACGCCACAGACTTTTAGTTCAAGAGTGTGATGTTGAATTTCCAAGGTTTTGCTTTGACAAAGGCCTTTTTGATAATTAACAGCTCAGTCACACAGGAAAATCTTACTTCCTGAAAAATACAAACCGTAAACTTCATTGCCTCTAACAAATTTTCTTGAAAAAAAATATATCATTCCAGCACATTTAAGCCCGTTATCCAGGAACAACGGCAGTAGAATACCGAAGGAACAAGGGAAGCGATGACTACAAAAATCGAAGTCCAAAGACATGGCAGAAACGGTAACAGATAAAAACAAAGACAAAACAAGGACGTGAGACAGCTACAATGCACGGAAATAAAAAGATAACATTAAGAACTAAGGCACTCATAGTTTGAACTCCCATGAAAACCGGGAGTGACATCAGGTGCTCCGGAAGGGTAAGCATGTCCAGGAGTGTGCTTTTTTTGTATTGTGTTTTATTTTCAATTAACACTGACAGAAGGGAAAACTCGTAAAAAAATCTTAATATAAAATATATGTTGTGTCCCTTAAACCTGCACTCAGCACTCTGGATCAGCTAACCTGTGGTGTTTAGTTGTTTGACATCTAGGAATAAATACTTCTTGCACGGTGCAAGGGGGCCGGCTTGAATATCCATGATGTATGAGCAAAGCTCATTGTTGAAGGCGACATTGGGACTTCAAGAAAAAAAAATAAAAGCGTTGTCCCATTGCTTGGTTTTACCATGTACTTATAGAGACTTTTTTCTCATGTACCTATACTCTATATACTTCTCTTTCTTATTTGAACGTATGCTAATATGGAGTGTCTAAGATATTTAAAACTTTTTCAGGTAACTTTATTTTCCATGTACAGCAAGGATATGCTGCGAGTAGTTTGTTTTCCGTTTCGAGTACTGGAAAACTTACAGTAGCAGGCTCCTTATCGGACTATACTGAAGGATCTCTGCTTAACTTCACAGTTTATGCTGTTGATACTGGAGGCCGACAAGGCAGTACCTCTGTAATTGTTGTCTTTCCTGATACGTCTGTTGACACAACAACAACGGTGGACAATTCCCTAAAATATTTCACATTTTTCACCTATGCTCCAAACATGGCGTGGTTCGTACCTCTCCTGTTTCTGTTGGCTGGTATGATTGGTGTGATTATTTATACGATATACACAACTAAATGTGACTGCAGCTGTATTCAAAAGGGGTATATTTATTTAAGAACGAATTGTGTTTTTATTTAGTGTATGTTTATTTAAGAACAAATTCTGTTTTTTTTTCATTTGATCTGCACTGAAGAGATATAAGCTGTCGAAATGGTCATATACAGAAACCAAATTTACAGTTACTTCGGTACTTTGTTATTTATTCAAAAACATTTAACGCTTTGCCTAATAATGTATGCAAAAGGCTGTTTTTGCCGGGTTGCACGGAGAGCAAATCCGGGTTATAGTATGGTGAATGTCGGGTGGGCGGGCAGAGGGCGGGGGAAATGGAATACTTTTTTTAAAATCAACTCCTCCTACAGTTTTCAACGTAGATCTTTGAACTTCACAGATTTTTTTTGCGTATTGAAGATGTGCACCCGAGTTTATAGAATTATTTAGAAATTTTTTTAAAGTTTTTTATTTTCAACATAGGCACCTATTTTGTGAAATCAATTCCTCCTAAATTTTTCAGCCATGATCTTTTGATTTACACAGAATGTTTCTTTATATATTGATAATGTACACCTGGCTTTATGGAATTATTTAGATTTTTTTTATTATTCCAGACTTGGTAACTTGAGTCATTTTCAACAAAGGGTACCTATTTTGTGAAATCAACTCCTCCTACAGTTTTCAACCTAGATCTTTGAAACTTCACAGAATATTTATATATATTGCAGATATGCACCTGACTGTATGGAATTATTTCCAAATTATTTTCATATTTCTCCAGACTTTTTAACCTAGTCAATTTTTATCAATATTTTCAACATATTCAATACACAGACCCATTAAGGAACCTATCAAAAGCAACACTTTATTTATAGCTAGAAGCACCAAAATTGAGTCTTTGGTTCTTTTTCTTTGATTACATGTTTCCGCCTGTCAAATTCAAGGTGAAGATTGACAGCCCGGTTTTCAAACTTGTAAAATCTTCTGGTTACTAACGTATTCATTAAAATTTTATATCATCTAAAATTTACGACAAAGGGACTTTAATTTCATAATTATTAATTTCCCTTATATAAACAGTAATACTCCAGCGTCTCCTGCTTAATGAGTGTATGTTTCACAGTTGATTTGTACGTTAAAGATAGTACAAGTAATACAGACTTTCTCATTTGACACAGTCATCCCATCTCAACAGTGCCTTACGGAAAAATTTGAAGTTGCGGTCCAAGCTCTGATTCAAGATTCTTTTTTACTAAGTCCTGGAATGATGATTTCTTTAAAATGTTTACGACCTTTCAATAGCAATTGCTGTTGAGCTTCTACCAGACACTACCACAACGGAAGATGAGGTTTGGTGCCGCATAAAACTGGTTAACCCATCATTTCTTTTGAAATGCCTGTACCATTGCGGTCGACAATTTTTCCGGGGATTTCCATCTGATTGGCCTTTTTGACTCATAGAGTACTGGAAAACTTACAGTAGCAGGCTCCTTATCGGACTATACTGAAGGATCTCTGCTTAACTTCACAGTTTATGCTGTTGATACTGGAGGCCGACAAGGCAGTACCTCTGTAATTGTTGTCTTTCCTGATACGTCTGTTGACACAACAACAACGGTGGACAATTCCCTAAAATATTTCANGTTTGGTGCCGCATAAAACTGGTTAACCCATCATTTCTTTTGAAATGCCTGTACTATTGCGGTCGACAATTTTTCCGGGGATTTCCATCTGATTGGCCTTTTTGACTCATAGAGTTCGGCTCTTGACAAGTCTGTTCGGTAATTTTGTTATGACCCCGTTTTACAATTACAATTACTGAAAATATTCTCAGGATTATAATAGAGATATTTCGAAAATATTTGGAAAACAATTAAAAGAGAAAAAAGTTTCAAAGAAACTGTTTTCGATGATTGATTATCGGGGCAAGGAAGTGATGATTGATTATCGGGGCAAGGACGTGTTACCTCCGTGTTATTTAGGCCATAATAAAATAAATCATAGATATCATCAATTCTAAGCAAAATTTGGGACAATTTGTCGACTTTTCTCATAAATTATTTTCATCATATCATGTGATAAATGCTATTATTTCAAAAGAAATTTACCCAAATTAGCAAAAAAAAAATTTTTTTTGAAGCGGTTGAAGAAATCGGGACGGGCGATGAGAATCTAGGATATTTATTATTTTGGCCTTATTGGGTAATGTTTTGAATTATTTATTTATTACTATTTTACAGAGGCAAAAATACTAAGAAAAGGGTGCGAAGAATTAAACCAAAAAGAAGACCAAGTAGAAATTTTTGAATTACAAAGCCAAATATACGTATAAAGTGAAGCAGGCAGTGTTCCAATATAACAGGAGATGACTAGCAATTATTTTTCATGTTAAATTCATACTTGTTTTGAAGATGCATTTGGTCTTAATCATCATTTGTACAAATTGCATGCAACATGACATGTTTTATAATTGTTGTAAGAGACATTATCTCAGTGCTAATAATGAGTTAACATGTTTTAGTAATTTTTATAAGAGACATTATCTCAGTGCTAATAATAAGTTAACATGTTTTAGTAATTTTTATATGAGACATTATCTCAGTGCTATTAATGTGTTAACATGTTTTGTAATTGTTGTATAAGAGACATTATCTCAGTGCTAATAATGTTTTAAAATGTTTTGTAATTGTTGTAAGAGACATTATCTCCTGTTTTGTAATTGTCTCAATGCTAATAATGTCTTACCATCAATAATTTCCTTATTCATGTGTTAGGCAACATAACTGAATAGAAATCAACCAATGAAATTGTGGTTGAAAGTTCAAGATAATTTGGTTTGTAGTGATGAAAAAGGGTTCATCGTATCATTAGTTAAATATTGAACTGTTTGACAACAGAAATGATTGAAGAACGGAAACGGGGAATAACTATGTTCGGCCAACATGAAAACATATAAAAAATGTATTAATTCAGAGATTTTTTTCTTTAATGATCCAGTCTTGAACTAAGTTTCCTTAAGTAGCCATGTTTTTTCGTCGATAGGTAAGGAATGAGCAATCTATGTGAAGAACTTTTCAAACATCACTTCTTTTAAGTTAAGCTGAATTAGGCTTAGCAGTTTTTGAGAACATGATAAAAAAAATAAAAAGGTAACGGACTGAAGGACTGACGACAGACCAAGTGATGCCAATAGCTTATACTGACTCCTGGAATCAGTTCAGGTAAAAAAATGAAACTACACATACGATTCAACAAACAGTCTTGACCTACTGGCACACATACCTGAGAATGTATTACAATGGTCCTACTGTCAAATAAATTAACCAATTTCATTACTTTTCAATAATAAAAATCTTATTTCATCTCCTTTGTTTCCCTTCAGAAACGACGAGCTTGTATGATTATGCCTTTGTTCATCAATATCACAGTACATGTCAGAACTAGATGATACTATCATGATAACATGTTTGCGTTGTTCATAGATGAAATGCAATTTAGACTGATTTCTATATAAACTCAAAATTAATAAACTTTTTTTCTTAGGTATATTGACACTAATACTAGTACATGGCGCATTCGATTGGCGCATTTGAGAAACACGAATCGGATTCGGCATTGACTTGATTTTCAAGCCGGAACATTCCTTTACTGGCCTTTTCATTGTGACGTCATAATAGATGGACATACACTTCCCCGCGAAGTAGCTCCCTTTTCCGTAGGTATTGTCTATTTTGTAAACTATCTGAAATATCTCTCGTGATAAAACGGTGACATATAGACTTTTTCAGCTTAACATATAGCTTAAGTGTATATATTTTACGAAAAGATATGGAGTAAATAAAGATGAAACCATAACACATATGTTAACTCCAACTGCAATAGTTTTTTTGAGCTTTATCTCTGAAATATCAAAAAATAAAAAAAATCTGTCTGATATTTATTTCGTATTAGAGCTAAATAAAAGGCTTATTCTCACAGTTCCCTTTATATTTTTTATAAATATTGTTGAAAAATACTCAATTTGACCTGATTTTTAAAGTCTGATAACAGGAAAAGATGATCGGTGACATATCATACTTATTTTATTTTTGGGACAAATGAACTAATACCTACAAAATATCTTAAAATCGATTAGGGATTGTAAAAATCGTTTGTACAATATTAAAAAATAGCTATTTGGCTTATAAATACAATTGTATGGAGGCCTATTTATGATATTTCACCCCAGATGATAATATCCATACACAGATATAAAAATTTCTGTTATTAAAAATAGAACATAGGGGTAAATTGCTGTTTTTGGCAAACACCTCAAAAACTTTTGCAGATATAAAAAATCTGACATTCAGAAAAATGATCAGCATGACAAGATCTACAAACCCTGCAATTTTGAAGAAGATCTGATGACCCAATTTAAAGTTATTGCCCTTTTCTTCATCCAAATACCCATGTAGGAGTTATTGCCCTTTAATTGTCAAACTTTTCATGATTTTATATATTCAGTCTTCTATTTCAAAAACATTTTGAGATAGAGGCTAAGTTTTAATTGCAAAAATGTTCAGCATGTCAGGATCTACCCACATGCCAATTTTAAGTAAAATCTTAATACCCATATAGGAATAATTGCCCTATTTTGGTCAAATTTTTCCTGATTTTGTATATTGTGTCCGGTATTTCAATAACAGATTAAGATAAAGATAAAGTTTAAATTTCCAAAATGTTCAGCATATCAAGATCTACCCACATGGCCATTTAAAGAAAATCTTAAATACCAATATGGGAATGATTGCCCTTTATTGGTCAAATTTTGATTTTATATATTTCGTCTTATATTCTTAAAACAGTTTGAGATATGGGCTAAGTTTAACTTGCAAAAATGTTCAGAATATCAAGATCTACCCACACGCAAATTTTGAAGAAAAATCCAAATATCCATAGAGAAGTAATTGCCCTTTTATGGTCAAATTTTGTCTTATATTTAGAAATCAGTTTGAGATAGAGGCTAAGTTGAAATTGCAAAAATGTTCAGCATGTCAAGAATTATCCACATGCCCATTTTAAAGAAAATCTAAATACCCATGTAGGAGTCATTGCCCTTTATTGGTCAATTTTTTGTGATTTTATATATATAATTTTGTCTTATTACAAATTCAAATTGGAAAAATTTTCAGCCTATCAAGATCTACATAAATGGCAATTTTGAAGAAAATCTCAATACCCATGTAGGAGTTATTGCCCTTTAGTGGTCTAATTTTTGTGATTTTATATATTTTGTCTTCTATCTCAAAAACAGTTTGAGAAGGAGGTTAAGTTTTTACCGGAAAAATGTTCTGTGCATCAAGATCTACCCGCATGCAAATTTTGGACAAAATAAGAGTAATTGACCTTAAATGATTTAACATGTGGTGAATTTCAACTTATGTATTGTATATCAATAATGATTTGAGATAGAGGTCAATTTCAAATTGCAAAAAAGTTCAGTATGTCAAGGGCTACATTTTATTGAACATGGTCAAGTTTTCCGACACCGTCAAAGGAGGTCATCCTCGGGGAGATTAGTTTATCATTGGACCATATGGGAAAACATATTAAAAGATCTTTTTATTTGACCAAAACTTGGTCCAAAAGTCCTTAGTTGGCCCCCTTTGAAAAATGTGTCTTGGAAGTCCAAAATAACATCCTTGATTGCTGCCAGCAGGGAACATAGTCTAACAATGGACCCTGTTGGAAACATTCAAATGATTTTCTGCTCTGAAACTTAATGGGAAATGGATGCAAACTTTGTCCTGTAAGTTAACACCTCATCCTCATGGGTGCCAGCAAAGATCTTAGTATAGCATTGGAACCTATGGGAAACACATTCAAAAATCTCCTCTGGAACTACTATACCAATTGGAACCAAATCCTTAATTGGTTCCCTTAAAAAAAGTGACCATTACATGTTAGTCTTCAACCCATCCAAAACCTGGGTGCCATCAGGATATATAGTTCAGCTTTGAATCAAATTACATCAGTTTCTATTTAACATATCCAAGTTATTTGATTTGACTGTCCATGTCAGCCATGGCCCAGGTGAGCAATAAAGGCTCTTGAGAGACTATACTTTAGCCCCACCCTAAAATAATGAAACTGAAGATCTCAATTCTGTTTTTTCAAATCTTTAAGAAAAAATCATTGGCGGATCGAAGGGGTGTTCCGTGGGTTGGAATCCGCTCCCCTTTTTGGACAACCATGTATTTTTTCATGAGTATCCTGATGTTTTGCTAAGAAATCCAATTTCCGCGCCCCGCTCCGCTCGGAGAAATTTCGAATTTGACCCCCCCCCCTTTTCAGATTGCCTGGATCCGCGCCTGTTAATAAATACAAAATCTTAAATTTTCCTCAATTTTGAACGTCATCTCCCTTTTGAATGTCATAATAAATACGAAATCTTAAATTTTCCTCAATTTTGAACGTCATCTCCCTTTTGAATGTCATAATAAATACCAAATCCTAAATTTTCAACAAATTTAATAATTTTCAAAGTACAGATTTCACGGTTGAAAACATTCAATTTAGTAGGAGTGGGACATTAAGCCTTCTAAATAGCCCTTGTGAGTAATAGATCTTGACTACAATAATTCGCGGCTTGGCATTCGATATGGTCTGCACAGTTGTCGAAATGGCCGTACGCGGAATCTAAATTCACATTAAATTTGGTATTTCGTTTTTTATTACCGCTGGGCAGATGCCTCTGCTAATGAACTGTTAGATCCCTAGGGTAGTCATCAGCCAAGTTTTCAGTACTTCGGTGTGAACCCGAATGCCGATTCAATTTGGAAACTTGCAATACCTAAATTTTTGTACATTTTGTTGATAAGGGACCGACCATTTAACCTGAAAGGGGGGGGGGTTATGGTTTTTTTTTCTGGACAGAAAATTTTTTTCGCCCTTCGCGCGAAACAAATTATTTATTTTTTGCACGCGTATCAACAAAATATTTTTTTTCAAAATTAACATTATTTTTTTGGGCAGAAAGCCTCATTCAGAAAATTTTTTTTCATCATTTTGGCAGCCAAAATATTTTTTTCACATAAAATCAGATCCAAAATATTTTTTT
>MJUU01025790.1:4743-33612 GCA_002080025.1 Modiolus philippinarum | reverse complement strand
TTTTTTTTTTTTTTTTTTTTTTTTTTTTTTCATAAGTTTCTAGTACATCTTAAATGATTTCTAGTGATCTTTACACAGTTCGTTGGTAGACTAATTAGTGATCAATATGCACACTAAAACGTGTGCTGCTGAGAAACATATACATGTAGTTGTGGCTATAGATATCATGCAACAGAAGGTCAGAATGTGAAATAGTTGTTGTTGAAGGCAAGCAATTACAAAACTTAGTTATACAAGAGCATTTTTTGTATTGAATGATTAGACACAATTATTATTAGTTTTATCATAAATGCCCTTTTAAGTCTGGAGGTTGAATGTAAGCTGTTATGCGGGTTCAAATGCACATATTTGAAACATTATTGAAATACCGGACAAGAAAAATAAAAAAAAAATATTTCGCTCGCTCTTAAATTCAAGAATATTTGAGGCGAAAAATTTAAAATAAAAAAAAAATTCGCTCGCTAGCCCCAATTTTTTTGGCCAAAATCTCGAAGAACTACTAATTAATTTGGTGTGACCTTATATATATTTTTTTTATTTTTGGTGGTCAAAATATTTTTATCTGATCTGCACTAAAATTTGAGGAATAACGGGGAACTACAAAATGACTGCTCTATGGTTCACTATATCTTTCAAACTGTTGAGATTTTTAATTTTCACATAAAGAAGTCCTCGGTAAGTCTCGATCTTTGAAATAAGAAATAAAACTTGCTCGATTTGAAATAATTTAGTTTCTACAACTAGAAATAGATTAATATTAAGTTTATCACACCGAGTTGAATAAATACTGATTAGCAAATTATTTAAGGGAGTGCGAGTCTCAGAAAATATTTTATTAGAATGAAAACGCTTCCCTATTGTTTTGAAAAGCTTTGCTTGTGGAACAACATAAGTAAAAAATATTGATTATCCATGTGCAAGTTGCATTGTCCATTTAATGACCTTTGATCAAGACAATAGGGTCAATGTGCAAAAATATTTTACCCTGTTTGAATGGATAACTAGAAGTGGGAACAGTCGCAAACGACAGCTAATCCCCTCGCCCGCTGTTAAGAAATAATAACCTTTATATAATCTAAAGATGTAAAGATGAATGTCAAAGGTACATCCACTGAACGGTAAGATCATTATGTGTAATGTGTAGTATCTCAGATATAAACATTAATGGAAACTTTAACCAAAGTCAGTCAAGTGTAAAATATAGGTCAAAGTGACCCAATTATCATCTGAAGCTGCAAGACTCTTGAAGACGCATCCACAGACCACAGATGATTGATGTAACACTTAGGGTATCTCATACATAAACATTAATACAAACTTAACCAGAGTCACTGAAGCATAAAATGTAGGTCAGAGTAACCCAATTATCTTCTAAATCAGCATCACTCTCCAAGACGCATCCACTGACCAAAGATGATTGATGTGCCACATGTAGATTCTCAGATATGAACCTTAACGCAAACTTTAACCTAAGTCATTTAAGCATGAAATGTAGGTCAGAGTGACCCAATTATCATCCGAAGCAGCATCACTCTCCAAGACGCATCTACTGACCAAAAATGATTGATGTGCCATAAGTAGATTCTCAGATATGAACCTTAACGCAAACTTTAACCTGAGTCATTGAAGCATGAAATGTAGGTCAGAGTGACCCAATTATCATCCGAAGCAGCAACACTCTCCAAGACGCATCTAATGACCAAAGATGATTTATGTGGCACATGTAGTTTCTCAGATATGAACCTTAACGCAAACTTTAACCTGAGGTGGGACGAACGGACGGACGGACGGACGGGCGAGATGCTATATCCCCTCCCCAACTTAGTTGGGCGAGGGGATAAAAATCCGAGGATACAATACTTCTGACAACTGGACCTTATACTCCCCGAGAAGTTGTAGAAAATGTATTAATGGCCTAATATGGTATTTCGAATATATTTGGCGGGAAACACTTTACTTGGAAAAATAGTTTAAAAGTACCATGACATGTTCCAACCACTAGAGAATACAGTATAAAAAGGTTTAAGTTAGAAAGAAATGGCATGTGGGCAGAATGCAAACTGTTGAAGTTTTGCATTTTCATGATATCAACCAAATGGGAGTTCTGACAAAATTACCGAACAGGGTTCGCAAGAGACAAGAAGACAAATCAGGTGGAAGCCACCGGAAAAGTTGTCGACCGCAATTGTCCTGACTTGGTACAGCATTTTAAAAGAATGGTGGGTTAAACCTCCTCTACCATTGCGGTAGTGACCGGTAGCAACTCAATAACAGTTGTTATTCCTTTTTGTCGTAGACAGTTAAAAGTGTATTAATTAAAAAAAAATCTTGAATCTTGAATCAACAAAAACTTGCGATAAAGAGTGTATAATAATGGTATTTCTGAACGCTTAAAAAGAAATTTCATATTGAGTAGCCTAAAATATTAGTTCATGTAAATGAGATTGACTATTTCATTACATTTCAATAATCTGTAGCATATTTTTACACTGTTTTATTGAACAATAACAAATAACCTCAGATTTTTATATAATAAGAAAATTACATCTACATGTACTATAAGTATTTCAAATATCGCGAAAATTCATACAACTTCACCACCTACTGACTATTTCAACACTTTTGCATAGCTTAATTTAAAATACCAAATAACACTCATACCAGAGCAGGGTAAGAGCATACCGTGAAACATGTAACTTGGGCGAGTTTAATATTCGGAGATGGGCGTCGGTGGGAATGGGTTTAGGTCGTAGGACACATTTTTTTTAAAGTAAGGCTTAAATGTAAAATAAAGCAATTATTTATGTGTGTGTGTGTGTGTATGTGTGTGTGTGTGTGTGTGTGTGTTTAACAATGCCTTTAGACATAAGAGAACTTTTTGGAATTAAATAATTTATTATCTTTCAGAAGCTCATCTGTTATTCTTCAACACCACCACAATATTGAGTGGTATCGTATACCTGAACTATGAACTTCTCTTAAAGCGTTGCTCAGATTTCGGTCAAACTTTGCAGACTTACTCGATAAACATTACATAATTTTAAAGATACAATCGAAATTTCCTTTATTGGACAAAAACGTTACTTGAAGTATCATACCACAAAAGCATTTTTTTCAGAGTTGCATGAAACATATTCCAGAAATAAATTTAGTATGATTACGCCTATGGTATTGAAATATATTTCATGCATTCCATTACATTTAACTGCACACAGTTTGACAGCGGAACATCTTAGGTTTCTATTACTTCTACAATTATAATATAAATTAGTAAAGACAATCGATTGCAAAATTCACAGTGAAAGGTTTTGAACTCCCAAATTTGTATACTGTAATTTGTTCCGAGGTTAAATTTGAAAAGTGTTACAGTACTTCTGGTAGAGTGTAGAAAGGTTTACACGCTGGAAGCAGAAAAAAAAAGAGAATGGTTGAAAAAGCCAAGACAGAAAAGAAAATTACTTCAGACACTTACGTCGTGTCTATCAAATTTACACACTACACGCACGTCATTTGTACGAGTCAAGTTTTCGAAACCACAAGGGACTGACCATTTAACCTGAAGGGGGGGGGGGTATGGTTTTTTTTTCTGGACAGAAAATTTTTTTCGCGCTTCGCGCGAAACAGATTATTTATTTTTTGCATCGTATCAACAAAATATTTTTTTTCAAAATTAACATTATTTTTTTGGGCAGACAGCCTCATTCAGAAAATTTTTTTTCATCTATTTGGCAGCCAAAATATTTTTTTCACATTAAATCAGATCCAAAATATTTTTTTAGATTAAAAAACCATAGCCCCCCCCCTCAAGTTAAATGGTCGGTCCCTAAGATTTTAAATAGGCTATGTATATATCACATCCCAATGGAAAAAATAGTATATGAAATATGCATTATTTTTATGTAAATCAAGGTAGGGTAGCTAATTAAGAAAGAATAATCTTCGAATTGCATTGTATCTGATCTGACGCCAACATCTTTTTTGTGTCCCGGGGGACACTTTCCAATAATCAAAACTGAGGAAGATCGGTTACAACGACGTGGGCAGCTTAGGAATTTGCATTTAGTGTCAATCAAGTTAATTGAAATATTCATATCTAGCAACGAAAATATATAATTTTTACGTATTTAGACTTGTTTACGCCAATGCACCAATATTGCCGTCTCATTGTATCTTATTAAAGAAGTGCTTTATAAATTTGCGGTAACAAAAAGTGGAGGATCATGATGACTTTGATCGAATTAAATGTGCTCTCTATTTTTATATCAGATGCCGAATATACAACAATTAAGGATGTATTCTCCTGAGAGATGAACATTTTCCTGCATCAAGTTCTTCTCGAAATCTATATTTTTCAAATGTGAAGACCCTGCAAAATATCATTTTTGAAGAGAAAACCATAAGTCCGCGTGCATATTTTTATGATATCATTAGTTGAAACACCCATTTTTGTTGGTGTTGTCAAATTTCATCAAATTTGGCCTATTTCGGGGTCATTTTTAGTAAAAATATTTATTTCCACCATCAAGTTTTTGTGTCAAAGTTTCCAGAATGTTAGATCTCATGACAAAATTTCACTAATAAAAACATTGGTCCGTGATGATATAAGAAAGTTTTGTAAGAAAATGCTACTTTTTTGGTCAAATTTAAGACCTCGTACAATCTCTAAAATTTATGATTTGTCTAATTTTCCATCAACTGAACTGTCAAAGCTCATCATTTTTGTCTTAAATAGTTGGACAATTATATCTTTAAGAATTTAGAAAAGAAATCGTATAAATAAAATGTAAACTTTTTTTGAAAAATGATTTTTTTACCCATACCCCAAAATACGCTAAATTCTGACTGAGATCAATGTTGATCAAAGATTAAATATTTTAATGTTTCGAAAACTACTTACATTCACTCCATATCCTTTCATTTTTCCTGTTGGCGTAGGTACATAATTTTTGACACCATTTGTGAATATCATTCTATGATATAAATCAAAAAAAAAATTCACTCATAAGGCAAGTTTAAAGAATTATTCATTAACGAGATTTCAACGAGACTGAAACCTCGGGAGAATACAACCTTAACAGAAGGTTAATTTACCATATAACAGTACAGCAGGTAAATTCTGTGACATTCATTGTTGATTAAAATTATTAATGATAGATTAAAATAATAAATTAAAAATTATATATATATATATATATATGTGTGATAGATAAAAATATATACTGACATCAAATGAATCAGTCCTATGAAGACGCACGTGAAAAACAACGCTCATATGAGCCTGTATCGCCCACCTTGCAACTGATTGAATATAATTTTCCCACGGGATAAATTGATGATCTGATGTGGCCGTCGTTTTAGTTTTATGATCTGAGTAACATCATTCATCTGGTACATCATAATCATGTAAACGGTTTCAAGGATACACCTTTCTTAGATTCCTATGTAAAACTATGTTCCCCGATGGCGACCATTTTTGGTTTATAATCTGTACAATAAAAACATTTGGAATATGACTATCATGTTATCACGCCTAGTTAATAACAAATTGATGTATGAAACGGTTTTTAAGGAACTGGGAATTTGCCAGATTTTCAATTATTGTCCGATGAAAAACTAAGTTTTGCAAATGAATTACGACATGTTGCAGATTTGTTTGATAATTATCATGTTATCATTGGTAGTTTATAACAACTAAATGATAAATAAAAAGGAACTAAAAATTGATATCATTTTCCTAGAGGGTCTAATCATAAACTTAGATCTGCTGTGCCATTTATCTTAGATTTAAGATTGTTAATGAAATTATACATTTGTTTGATAACCGTCATGACTCCTTGCCTAATTAAAATATCCTGATGTATGAAACGGTTTTCAATAATTAACAATTTTCGACATCATCTTGACATGCTCAACATGTTATAAAATGTAACCCTTATCTCCAATTATTTTTAGACAAATCTGTGAAGACTTTGAGTTATTAAAAAAAAATTTAAAAAAAAAACAGAAAGTTACCCCTATGTTCTTTTTTTTCAGTTACAACGGCCATGTTTCCTTCGGACCACCAATTCTGAAACTCTATATTCTGGAGTCATTCCGGTTAAAATTTGGTAAAAAAAATGTCCAGAAGTTGCAGAGAAAATCTGTTATATAAAATTATGGCGAAAGCTCAAACGACCGTAAAGCCAGTTGAGATAAAAAAATTTCAAAAAGTCTGTGTGGATCTTAGATTTAAAATTAATCGTTATAATAAATAAATTTCGCCTATGACTGGTATTCGCGGAGGGTAATGACAATGATAACTAGCGTTTCAAATGAATTGTACAGAATAATGTTCATAAAATCCAGGGATTATGGAGTTTGAGGACATATAAAAAGCATCCATATGTTATACATATTTAAACAATAAACAAAATATTGATATTGCAATAAATCTTAGTTCCAGGTGACCGTGTCGTGTTTCTGCAATACTGATTAGGGGAAAAAGATTAAGAAATATTGAGAGCATAAAAGTAATTCCCAGATTGGCATTATCTTAAGACAGAGTGAAAACGCGATATTCATTAACGTCATTAACCTAAGATCTTATAATTTTTCAAAATATCAGATTTTAGATATATTATGTAAATAAACGTGCATATCAAAACATTTAGTTACAATGCGAATTTTGTCTCCGACATTTTTTGAAGCACTAACATATCCTCGTCAGGTTTTTTTCCTTTCAACAAAACACAGTTTCAAAAAATTCAAATTTCGATTGCACTTGAAAAAAATTCTGGAAAGCACATGAAATTCGCAAATCTTGAAACCAAACAAAGCTTTTGAAAGGTATCCACCTCTATAAATAGTCTAAGGTTATATATATAGATGTTTGGTGCTTTCAGATAAAATGAGTTCGGGTAGTTCTGTATGTACCCATTTATAACTTGAAAGACCATAAGAGTTGCAGGCATCCAGCTAGAAAAAATAAAGTTGCTGATTAACGTATATAGTCGCCATGGCTTACTTGGTTTAAAGTTCAGATAGTTTAACATATAAAGGAAAGCTGAAGTAGGGTAACACTCCATACGATCCCTAATGGAAGTTTATATCCCTTAGTAATCAAAATGGATTTTTTTGGCAGTTTTCCATAAAAAATCTTTAAAAAAGATAACCAAAAAATCATTGCAAAATTGTTTAGTTTAACAAGATCTATGAAAATGATATACGTAATAGTACTGTCGAATTAAGTTTGACAAATTGACAGGTTAAAATCTTTACAATTAAGAAATATCAACTTTTTAATTCTACAGAGTGGTTAGATGAATAAAATTACAGGGCCGGGAGATTTTCCCTTTAGCAACAAAATTGAAAAAAAAATGAAAACCATAAACATAAAAGCTATATGACAATCTTGTTCAGCACATTCAAATGTAGACAAAAGCATAGGAAAAATCGAATTATTTACTTTTATCATCTAGACTACATATTATGAGACCACGTTAGCGATTCAGGCGATAGGGGGCATTATATATGTCATCCATTCTGCTGAGAAAAAATATCAAGACAAAACCAGGAAGACATGTGTCAAACAAGTCGTTTTAGTTATTTATTTTTCGAATTTATATAGAACTGAATTTTTCAGTTTGATTTTCAATGTCACCCAGTTTGTCCCATTCAAGACCAGAACTCACAAAACAATAGCTAGGGGTTAGAACCCACCTTGAGGGTTCTACATATTACTGAGTCTAACTAATCAACTAATCATGTTATCTGGCAGCGATGATTATCTTGGCTTACCAAAATAAATAAGACTCAATATTGCTCGAACTTGTTTAAGTAGTTACAAAAGACTAGAAAAGTATAAGGTGATATGTTTATTTCGCGATTGTGCATTTGGAGAGTCTGATGGAAGTAAGCAGACTTTTCTCTTCTTTTTTCCTATTTTTCACCGTTCATTTAAGATCTTATGGTGGCTTTGAGTTGTCATTACTCCCCTTTGGGTCGTTGTCTCTTTGACACATTCCCCGTTTCCCTTCTTTTTCCTATTTTTTGCAGAGTTTATCTATCGTGCCGGGTGGAGGCGGTCAAATTCCTCCCCGTGCTTTAGACCTATGCTCTTTTAATATACAGTTGATGGAGTGTGTGTCCGTGCGACAACTTCTCTTTATTCGCCATTTTGATACATTATACATAAAAATCTCATATACGTAGCCCCTTTCTGTTTAGGGACCAACTCCGACCTGCCGTTGGGTGTGGGGTTTCCCCACCGTTCATTGAAGATCTTATGGTAACTTTGAGTAGTTATTACACCCCTTTGGGTCGTTGTCTCTTTGACACATTCCCCGTTTCCCTTCTTTTTCCTATTTGTAAATAGCAAAATACTAAAGTTACTGTGAACTTAGTTTCAGCAAATGTGTATTTCGACAACTTGTGTCTCTTCAGTGCAGATCAAATAAAAAACATCATTGCAATATAGTTGGCATAATGTGAAAAAATGGTTTGGTATTAAAAATTTTCAATACATACAATAGTCTTGTAAAGCAAAGATGTACGAGTCTCGTCGACGGACGACAGACAATAATTCGGATCAGGTGAAGGTTCAGATTGGCTTCAACTTTTTCAAATTCGTAGTAGGAATTAGAATCACAAAGATGGTAAAATTTTCCCTGTTATGTTGACTGTGTACCAATAAATCATTATAATTATGCAACATTTTTTACAATCGTATTAAACTATTGCATGACAGAGAACTTCAAGTGAACCTATGTACTATACAAAAAAGTAAGGCATTGATAATTAATATCAGAATGAATATGTCATCCCAATCATTTAATCAACAGATTGTCTCGTTTAACTAATTTAATGTTAAAAAAGTATGTTCCGTAGCATTTGAAGTTAATTCTTCGTTCATAGATTCCAAAACTTAATTTCCGGACAGAAAACATGAAAAAGGAGTGTTTACTAACAGGAGATGAAGCCCTTTTTATATCTTTCTTAATCTGATATTAAATGATTAAGTTGATGTATTTGGTTTTATATCTAGAATTTTATACGATTTTCAATGAAATCTAGTAATTTGATTTTGATGTAAACAGACATGACGAAAACATATAAAGTAATTTCGATGTTCTTATTGAAATGTAAACCCATTTGTCTGTACTTTTAAACAAAGATTATGACGTGTATTTCATCTTAATTTGTCTTATGAACAATGAAAAAAGTTGAGATTAATATAAAATTCTACGACTGTCCGACAGTTTGACAACATCAGAAAAACCAGAGACATATTCCGTGAAATTGTATGGGGTATTTACTGCTTTTCCAACATTCAGTAGTCTGCTAGTTTTTTTTTTTTTTTTTTGGATTCAAAGCATAACAATATAATTCTAGTAAAATTGAGGATTATCGGTGGCCATTCAGATCAAATACCGTGATTTTTCTGATTTTCCTTTACTTTAGGTGACACAGTGAGATGGCATATAATGGTACATTTAAGCCACCTATCGCTGTAGGCTTTCTCATTGTGTCATGCAGTGTTTTAGGTGAATAGCGTTACAGGCAATGGGTTTTTGGATATATAGTAAAGGCTGTTTCATAATTACAATAGAGTCCATTTTATTTTAAAGTAATTAATGAGAATAAAGACTCAAACATACAATACAGAGAAGTGGTGAACTGTGTCGAAAGATAAAAACATTTTTCCGAAAATGACCTCAAATAAAAACGTTTCATTGGCTCAAGTTGTCATTTAAACAACCGATATCTGAAAATAAGATTTTATGAATGAAAATTGTTTTTTAAGTTGACCTTTTTATTTTGTAAGTTGGCCTTTCTATAAATAAAATGAAACATACACTCGACAGATGTGTGTACACAGCGGATCGGTCGACAAATGGAAAACTTGATGAATATTGTTGTGAACTTATTTATCAAATTTTGTGTATTAATTTATGCCACCATATCAGGCAATTATGAATGAAAATTTCGTTTCTCTGTGAGGTCACGCCCCGTGCACTCACAAAAATCAATCTGATAATGTACATAGTGTGTATTCAAGTGATGCTGTACATGTTCGTAGTATTAAAAAGCACAAAGGTCGACTCTTTTTATTCGCAAATTCGGACAAAATAATTATCAAGTGCAATTTGGCCAGTTATAGCGATTTGAAAGGCTTAAAACTTCTTAAAAGGCTCCCGCTTCGCGGTCGCCTTTTAAAAAGTTTTTACGCCTTTCAAATCGCAATAACTGGCCAAATTCGCTTTATAATATATACTGTAATCTAATGTCCGAAGATAAAAAAGTTATGCAATACCCACTTATTCCAGTTTTAACATAATTAATTAATGTAAAACAATTATAAAAGGCATGAAATGCGTAAATTGTTTGAGTATACAGTGCGTGGCCATAATATAGTACCGTACGCAGCTAAACATTTTCCTGCACAATTCATATAAAAAAGAATATTAAAAAGAATGTTCAAAAATGATCTAGAATTCATCTCTTCTTTTATTTTCAAGATCATTCTACCGTTAAAACACCTCTAGCTACATAGACTCAGGAATAATTTACTGAACAGTTTCCAATATGGCACATTATCGGTAATTTGTATGAGTTTCCTTTGATCTCATGAGGCAATTATTTTTTCAGTATTTGCTACTGCCCGAATACGAAAAAATATCGGCAAAAAGTATCTTAGGCCACGCCTACTTTGTCAATAAGAATCAATGAAACAAAGAAATATACATCTGTAGAGACTCTTACCAGATCGTACAAATTCTTTTACTAATCAATACTAGTCAATTTCACGATTTGTCGAAAAGGGCGCATTGCATTTGCGCCAATTTTTCAGAAGTGGGGTATTTCATTTGCGCCACAAGCTTGCATTTCATTTGCGCCATTTCTCAGGTAGAAATTTTACAAGTAAAATTTCAGGTAATATATAGCAGGGGGAAACAATAATAAATATACAGTACTATTTAATATTTTGTATGGAAAATATCTAATATATTATTTAATATTAAATATTTACTATATCTAAGATATGCAAAATTTTCAATTCACCCATTGGTTTGGATTATATTTGTTTTATCAACATGAAACGGGTTAAGTAGTGGAGGTCGACTAATGTAATCCAAAGTGATATTTTCTTGGTTGTTTTTATATTTATACTATGTTTTGGTATTTTTTAACCTTTAAAAACGATTGTTTGTACATTGTATAAAAAGTGCATAAAAAGTGCTCTTATAGTGATTACATTAGTTTTAACGATTTAGTAAAAATATCTTGCTCCAAATTTTACTTCAACCTCCCCGTGGTGAACAAGTAAAACAGGTCATTCTGGCAAATAGAAGAGGGAAATACAAGTAAAAAGTATAAAGGTTAAAAGTACTTTTAATTTTATCTATACCATTTACCTGTATTTGGCGCAAATGCAAAGTCTTTATTTTGGCGCAAATGAAATACAATTTGTGGCGCAAATGAAATATTTTTTTGGCGTAAATGAAATACTAATTGGCGCAAATGCAATGCAGTTGTCGGAAATTAATATTCATTTCCAAAATTTGTTTAATTAAATGATTTAGCTAATTACCGATAAAAAGAATAATAGAACTTTTGTTTTTGATACAAGAAATATTGGCTCCAATAATAGACTCGCCCACAAGGGGCTCGTCTATTATTGTTCGCCAATATTTCTTGTATCAAAAACAAAACTTCCATTATTCTATATATATAAACACAAATGCAAAACTTTCAGATCAAAATTTGCTATTTATCTTAGATGAATTAAAATACCAAAATTTTCGGTTTGTGTTTAACTTTGATAAAAAGTAAAACATTGTTACAAAATTATTCCAAAATTACAGGAAGAAGCTGTTTGTCATCCTCTTTTTAAACGTGCACAAATCATAAAAATTGGACTGGAAATGATGACTAGAGAATTTTTAACATCTGCTGATTTTAAATTTAATAAACAGGGATATTTTCTGGTGCGCACTGTTTCTTCAGAGTTCTCATATTTTATTTCTTGCATGATATTATGTGTTTCACTTTTCATGTATATGCGATATGATGGCCCGATCAAAGTGTTTGCAGCAGTACTTACATGTACATTGTGTGCGAACAATGGGATAATTGCCATTTCACAACTAGAGGCTTACATATGTACGGACTGAGCCTGAATCGCTCACCTGACAAAATGCTTCTAATATCAGCCATGTCTATGCTGATGCCTGATGACCAAAAAGACATTTTCCCTTTAGGGTGAAATGTTAAGCTATAAATTAATTTGTTTAAAGTGGCTTCAGTGGTTTCAGAGAAGATCATCAACATTTACCCGTAGGGTCCAATGTTAAACTATGTTCCATGCTATCGGTAATGTTTTTGTCAGGTCCGAGAAAAATTTGGAATGTTTATAAACGACCTTCCATACATCATTCCAATTCAGCTTTGTTAAATTTGCATCAATTATTTCATAGGAGATGATGAAAATGATTAATTTCCCATAGCGTCCAATGCTAGTTTAGTTCAATGCGGGTCGCCGTTTTTTTTTTTTTTTTTTTTCGAATCAAAAAGAACAATCTTTGAAGAGTATCTGCAATACACCATTTCTATAGTTTCGTTGCGTTTGCTTTAGTGCTTATAGAAGAGAAGATGAAAATGGGAATTTTCCCAAAGGGTCAAATGTTATACCTTTTTGTCGAATAAAACCGAAACGAGCAATATATGTGAAGGACCTTTTATACACCATTCCTCTATGGTTTTGATGAATTTGCTAAGTGGTTTCAGAGGAGAAGATACAAATGTTATTTTTCCGTAGGGTCCAATGTTAAATCTAAGTTCTTCACTGGCGGCTAAGTTTTTTTGTTTTGTTTTTGGTCGGACCGGAACGCAATGAGCAATCTTCGTAAAAGCCCTCCCATACACCATTACTGTAAAGATTGGTTGAATTTGTTGCAGTGGTTTTAGAGGAGTTGATGAAAATGTGAAAATTCAATGGCCGACAAACAGACGACTGACGGGTGCAGGACGGACCCCAGGTGATGGCAATAGCTCACACTAGAGCCCTTTGCTAAAAGCTAAAGGGGGAAAGAATAAACATCGCATATTTACTTAAATAACAGAAAATAGTAAATCAAAAGAAAAACCCACGTCACGAAATTCCATTCTTTTTTGTTTTACTTTACAATCTAATTATAGATATAAAATTAACTGAAGTGCAAACTAGTGCTTGCTTATAAATTAAAATTGCACTAAAAGAAATAATTAAACGAAATGTGGAGCCAATCATGAAATGTTGCGATCACCTGTAAAGGCGAGTAGTTTTATAATAGGTTTAATGATGTATCCATTTATACAAGGCCAAATAAAATGCAAATTAATACACATTACGTTGCATTTAAGTTTCGTACAGTTAATGGATTTCAAATTATAGCGAAAGATCAAAACATTTTTTTCTTTTGTTGCCGATTTTATGTTTCATAGTTTTAACTATTTCAGATATAAACAAAGTAAAGTACTTCACCGTTATATAATTTTAAATCAATTGAGATTTCCGATACAAAAATGACAAGTAATAATAAGATAATTATAACCCATGTGGTCTTTCGGGAGATATTTTCTAATGAAATACGCGGATTTATATAAGCAGCAAAAATATGACATATTCACACTCTTTACCGTATTTTTTAAAGACAAAAATAACATAGACGATATCAAAAATGCAAATGAGGCAAATGTAGCCATTTTTAATTGAATTATACTCAGCGATGTTAAAAAGGGTCAACAAAAACAATTTAATATTTTCACTTCGTTTTCAAAATTAGTTTAAATGGATTTTGTTTCTTTCGACATAAAAAACGAAGGATAAGCACGTCCTGCTCTGCTAGCAGCACCCTGCAGTCAGACTATCAGTTATTCACTCCAGGGTTGAGTCAAAACCGGTTATGTAAAATCCGTGAAGACGTGAAATCTAACTGAAAACGTCCTGTTTTCATTTGGGACACATATACGTCATATCTTTCAACGATGTCATGATGACGGCCATAGAATTTCTTGGGGATGAAAGTAACAAAGGTTTGTAGAGACTTTGTCTCATGTGCATTTACTCCATATCCTTTTATTCAATTATTGAATAAATCTCTTAATAAGCAGCCTTTGCTCTATTAAAGAAATCACTATTTTAGTCTTCAAAGAAAAGATCATACATGAGAAATAAAACCATTCAAATATTTCAATGGTCGAGGTAGCGTGTAGAGCTGCAAGGTATTGTACCGCTTACTCATTGTTACTCACCAATGAACTTAGTGCTTGTGTGTACGGTTGGTTTTAGAAAGAATGGAATTAAGTTAGCGAGATAAACAAATTTATAAATTTACATAAGATGTATTAATTCATAATATATAGCTAGACACATTTTTGGAGTTTCAAGAATCTGGGCTAAACACTGTAAGAAGAGTTGATTTCACAGAAGAGGCATCCCCTCAGAAAATATCAAAAATGATAAAAACTTGCAAGTCCATTACCCTGGAAAAATAAAAGATAAAATCTAAGACAATTAAATGAAGAGCAATGTACATCTTCTATTTGTAAGGTTTCAAGAATCCAAATTAAAAAAACTCTTGGAGGACTTCCCAAAATAGGCACCCTATTTTCTGTCTGCTCTTGGCAGCCTGCTTGGTATTAACTATACTATATGATTGACAATCTAACACATTATGTATAAAGTTTGAGTCAAAATGTATGTTTTATGCTTTTAAAGTTATGAAAATCTAGAATCTAGAGAAATTCGAATTTTTTACAAATTTAAACGTCGAAATTTTTCACAGATTTAAGAATCCATGTCACTATTTTTTAATTTCAATACACTGCTTGTATAAGTCTTGCATTCTACTGCCCGTCCCTAACACTGATCTCAGATTTCTTCATCCTCAGTCTGTAATGGATCTTAATTTAAGGATGGTCACTCGTGAGGATTTTGAATTTGTCTCCGTCTTCTATCCACCTTGATGCATTTGAAAATTTTACACAGCGACCACACTTCCTTTTCAAAATATGATTGCATACGACTTTTGACGAAATTTGATGAAATTCTTAATATTCCATCATTTCATTTGAAAGGTTTATTGCCTTAATGTAAACCGTATTCTAAAAGGCTCTCATATCAAAAACTACACATATCCTAATTTTAAACTCTCTTATATCAAAAACCTGGATAACATGTTATTTATCTTCTAGCTGGTTTTGTATGATTTATTTGAATTCATTCTTTTAATTTTGTCGACTTTGTTTCAGTGTTTTGCATTTCATTGTGGAAATTCGTTGCAGATTACCGACGTCGAAATATATATTTTTTACATCAAATGGGTAATAACAAAATTACCAACTCGTATGCGCCTCTTGTGTTATTTTCCGTTGCTTTAAATACCTCTATTTGGGGGTGTAGTTGTGAATGATTTGCTGGGTTAGAATCATTTCTCTATTTATCATTTAATTTTATGTATTTTATGTTTTATTTACCTTTTCATTAGTAAGTTAACAACTCTTGGGTATGAAGTTATCGTTTTGGATCAACGTTATGTATTTGTTTGATTTGAAATTTGCAAATGATAAGTTCTCTTATGTAAAAAATGTTCACGTACACTGTCTCGTTCTTATTGTACTGTTACGGATACTTTGACATTTGATTACGATATCTAATAAGATTTTTACAATGACTGTAATTTACAAACTACATTACATAAAACAAATATGATACTCGTTCCGCAATTTTATCGAGCTTTTATTGGCTAAAAATTCTATGTTTTTAATTAAAGATATTGAAAATAAGGAAGTGTATGGTATGCAGCCTTCAAAGTTATTTTCAAGAACAGAACAGAACGGATGAAGCTTTCCGTCATATTTTTTCCGTCATATAGCTTTCTTATCTGAGGGGATGATTGCGTATTGATTAGGTAACGATGATAATTAATTTTAACCCACAATGTGACATTTCAATTTTTCCTGTCAACATGTTGGAAAATTTTATCCTAACACGTTGAACAGTATAACTTTCAGATAGATACTTGATCTATGCATACGGTGACTTTTGTCCTCAAAAGTTATCTTGGTTTAGTAAATAGGAATGAGGCGTTGATACCTGATAATCACACGGTTGAAGGGCAGTTATACGTAAATCAACTTTCTCTAATTTCTTTCCTGTTCTCACGTTTCCTGAACAGTGGGAGAAATAAAGAATCTATCCTTTAAGGTACGTATAAATTCAGCGATAGTATCATTTCAGCGACTATAGTTTCAGCGACATTTTTGGAGTAATTTCGTATATATCATTTCAGCGACGTCTTTTCTACATATCATAAATTCAGCGACATCAAGGTTTTAATAAATTATACAAAAAGTATAAATTGAGTGGATATAAATTTCACATCAAAATAAAAAGTAATTTTCAGAAAATGTCAACCGGACAGTACTAGTTAGAGGTAGTTTTTCTTGAAGACTCAAATTCAACATCAATGACTTATTTGACCAATACTTTTTCTTTCTTAATGATACCCAAAAGATTTTTACTAATTGATAGGATTGAACATGGACATGGACAAGTACAACCGTCCAACTCCGTCGAGTTCTAACCGTCAAAGAACCAGATGAGGAAATTACAGGAACAATTCTGATTGAATAATATCTCAAGGGTCGAGTATGTACCACTCATAGCATACATAAACACAAACTGCATTTTATAGTATACCATAGAGACATTGCGGAGTTTTTAAACAATCTCGGAGTTTTATGTGATTTTAAAATGAAAATGAATTTTATGAACAATAAATTTTGACTGTAAAAATAACCTACTCAAACTCCTACTTCTACCTACCCGTGATGAACAGGGCATGGGGAGGCGTAAGGGGTGCCATATATTTTCACAGGTAAATGTCGCTGAATTAATAAAATATAATGTCGCTGAATAGATATGCTTTTTGTCGCTGAAATGAAAAAAGTTCGAAATGTCGCTGAATTTTTCATCTCCGATATTTTAAAGTTGTTGATTATCATAGATCTACTGTCGAAAGGGTTGAACTTTAAAAGTTCGAGCTTTAGCGAGAACTTTTATGTTTAACCCTTGAGACAGTAGAACTATGACAATCAACGACTTGCAAATGATAGATTTTATTTCTCTAATTCTAAAAATAATGATTTTTTCATGCGTTTTGTTTCTACCCCGTTGCGGGCCTCTACAATCAATTCTGTGAAGTCATCGGATATGAAATTTACATAATATGGAAATAAACAAAAGCAAATCGATCATATGGGATTTAAGATAAATAAACAATGTATGCTTTGAGTAAATACATTTTACATTGATTTATACTCGAAATAAATCTATTTAAGGTATATTTTGCTATTTGAAGAAAAGTTCGTGACCTTTTCAATATCCAATGAAATCGAGAGATCAATAAATCCATACGTTAGAGAACATTTTGATCTCCCATGCTTTGAAATTGACGAGAACAGCATAAGAATTAGAGAAATATGTTTCTCCTCTGTAGGGAAATTGTTGTTCTCGGCATGTCATTGAATGAAATTCAGTAACATGTAGTGATTGAATGAAATTCAATTATGACGTCAAATATGCTAGTCGTTTTCCGACTTACCCATTGTTACGTCGAAAAGGCATGTAATGTTCACATGTTCCAAGCTCCGATCGATTGAAATGGTAGTTTTACCTCTCAATGGGGTATTAAAAGATCCCCACGTCTAATATATTCACTTGTAATTTCCAGATTTTATACTGAAAATTACTGAAAATGACATCAGTTTTGATGATTTTCCTACTCTTGATAGTTATTCAAAAATTTCATATTAAGAGTTTTTAGACTATTTATTAATTACAATCGTTAATAGATGTTTATGACGGACACAACAAAAACAAAAAAACAAATCAAAAAAAACCCACAAAAACAAAAAACAAAAGCGCAATAAAAACCCCAAAAATTACGATGAAAAATAACCTAAAGCCATGATTACAATAGTCTATCCAATCAATGCTGCAATTGTACAAAGCTACCTTTGTGAAGTTATGCTACAAAATGTCACACTCACTTTAAAAAGTTGTTTTTGATGCAGATTTCTACAATTGGAATTCCCTAAAATGCTGAATGGCGATGATTGAAAAAAGTCACAAAGATATGCTTTTCTTGAAAACTTGACAAATTACCAAGCCTTCGATTGGAGATGCAAGCCGAACAACAATAGGTAAAGTAACAGTATAATATTACTAAAACTACATCCAGACGCATTTCGTTCATTCCCTGCTCTATCAGTATATAATATATATAAACCAAGTAACATAATAAAATAAATGGAAATTTGTGAAAGTTGATGTTTTATTACCGTCTGCTCCAAAACTTTAAAGATTTTTCTATTATTTAGACATAATGTTTACTATGTTTAAAAGAGGAACAATATTATTTCTCCTTTCTGAAGTTCATGTGCACACTAAACTGCATTTTAAAGTAGCATTCCTATTTCAATATACGTTTAATGAATACCGAAGCAGCAACCTAGATCATAACTCCAAAGATCACAAACAGGGAGAAAACATAAGCGACAATAACGAAACATCTACAAATGCCACATATAAATAAACCCCTGACAACAGAAGTATATCATGAACTCCTCATGGCAAGCATGATCTGCTCTACATAGGGCACCCGTCGCATTACATGTGAAAAGAAAGGTGTATTGTCAAACCGGTAAATGTCAATCCAATAATAAAATACCCCAACAATTCCAAAGATGCATAATAAACTGTTCATTTTGTTTCGCTGTACACGTGTTTCAAGGAATATTCTTCAATCGGCAGCATTGAAATCAAATAATATGGAAAGCATAATGACTAGGGATGTATTGAAAGATGTCCATCTTAAATTGTGAGTGAGAGAGAGACATTGTAGCCATCCGTCAAGTCGTGATGAAACATTAAAACTTTTTAGTCAAAAAGTAATAGTGGCCGAGTTGCTTTTGAAAGAGTAATTTTGCTCTGTTGACAAAATCACTACACATGTTTCATGTAAAACATTAGCAAATATGTTGTGAAATGTAGAAAACATACACTGGAGGTACCAGAAACTGCAGCAATTGAGTTCAACTATAGATACATATTCTAAAAGGTCCATAGATTTGTAGAGTCAACATCTGACTGAGAAACAGTATATCTTACTTTTACTGCTTTGAAAGTAGTTTAGTAAGGCTTTTGGAAGACCCAGGGATATTCCTTTCCGTGTCAGGACATTTGTGGAATTTGAGTACTCTGTAAATTGAAGGTCATTGTTTTCATCACTTACTTTTATACCAAAATAAGACAAGGCAGACTTCTAATTGTTGACGATGTGCACGTCTTCCTTCTGTACATGTTAATAGTGGAAGCTGGGTTGTCAGATAATTTTACAGTACTATTAATTCACAGTAACTTCGGTATTTTGTTATTTAATACCACTTGACCGATGCCTCTGCTGGTGGACTGTAAGACCCCGAGGGTATTCACCAACCCAGTCGCTAGAACTTCGGTGCTTGCTCGAAAACTGATTTTATTAGGAAACCTACAATATCTACATTTTAGAAAAATCGATTTTAAACTAAGGAGTATCCCCCTCTTGCATAGCTCTGTCGTTAGCTGATTTTAGCTTTTTTTTATTGAGATCTTGTTGGTTATTTGTTACACGTATTTCGGATCATGGACTTCCAAATGTTTTGATTTTATCTGTACTGAAGAGAAATAATTTGTCGAAATGCGCATTTGCAGAAACAAAATTCACAGTAACTTCGGTATTGTTATTTATTAAGCAGTTGATGTAGTGTTTGCGGACAAATCATTTTCACTAAATTTGATATTTTCAGGCCTCCCTAGACAATTTGTATTATGTTGAACCTTCCTATCACCATTTATTTATTAGCAAGTCAAATATTACCTTATATGCCAAACCTGGGCAGAGATTCTCTAAATGCATGCAAAACAAACCTATAAATATATACGACAACGGCACAGAATTGAGCAGTGATAGTCGCTGTGAAACAACTTCAAATAAATGCAACGAAGGAGAACAATAAAAGCCTTGTTTTATTGTGTTGTTTTACCATGATTTTTTATAGATTTTGTCGCATGTGCATTATTTCAGGCCACTTACATGTTTTTACAATGTAGAATCAGAAGAAAACAATTTTTTTAGTTCGTTCGTGTCGAACTTTAGAAATGAGAAAACTATTGTTTTTCTTTGTAGATTTTTTGAAAAAACATGGGAAATGTGAAATGAAGAAAATATACATATGTATGTCTTAGCGTCAGTATAATAGGTAGTGACTTCAAATTCCAATTGTATTTATTCTTTAGAACACTATCGCAAGATTGCATGAATAAACACCCTTAATTCCGATTTAAATTGCCTTGAATATCAGTTTTAGCCGGAATTTATATCTATCTGCTCTGGTCATTCCTTGTCTCCTATGAATGTCTAATCTTAAATGACAACCAGGTTTTATCAACATATAAAAATCAAAGCATTAGATTTCTATTTCTGTATTATCTTTTGCGTATTTGATCATTTTAGCAAACATATGTACGAAATGGCAGTAACTCTTCATTCATTTCGACAGACAGAGGCATTAGATATATATTTAATTCGGATTTTAAAGTCTATCGCTGATATGATCGATGGCTTTTCGTTGCTTTTTACTTAGTTTAAAAAAAAAACTTGGATGTAATCCGTTTGCAGGGAAACAGACAACTTCACAAATTTATCCTGTTGTTTTAATATATAAAGGCGGTCAATATATATTAATTTTGATCTGGAGAATTAAACATAATACATACTTAGTAGAAATAAAAGCGTTTTTGCATGATCAATATGACCGGAAGTAAACTGTCCATATTTTCAAACCCCAGGAAAATAATAGGTTATTTTATGCTCCCCGTGCATCTCAGACAAAATAAACGACTTCCTGTCCATATTGGCCTAGGCAAATACACGACTTCCGTTCCATATCGGCCTGGCATTTCTAAACGTCGGAAGTATGTAATAGAAAGTTTAATACATGTGCATTTCCATATTGATCTGATTATCATCCCTCGACCGATATTGTCCCTCGACTTCGTCTCGGGCCAATATGGGTGTCTCGGGATGATAACCAGGCCAATATGGAAATGCCCATATATTAATCTGTATTTATTGCTCAAAATGTTCACAGCAATGGGATCGGGCACAATTTATTACAACATTATATAAAGCCCTCTTCCTACAATATACAACATAATGATGGCAAATGGCAATAAATGAACATGTTAATAATTTTTCTTAATGTTAAAAAAATATAATTTTTAATCAACACTCACAAACACACACACACACACACACGCACAAATACGCACACATACATACATACACACATACTGCGACCAATAATCAAAGCGTTTACTCTGCTTTATAAATTCATGAACTTCTAGAAAATTGTCAACATTCTGGTCTACAGGATAATTTTTATTGCCAAACAAAATACAATTCAAAGAAACATCTCCATATATACCTAAAACTAAGAAAGATTACGGCGAATATTAGAATAATAAGGACATTTCATGAAAAAGTGGAATTAGATTTAACATGGAAATCCATATGCGCAGCTAGGATTGTCTCTTAAGTTCAATCGACAAGACCATAATTCAATGCACTGTTATTATAACGGATTTTAGACTATGTAAAATATTTATTCTTCGTGTTCCTTGTTTCAAGTTTTCAAATGAGTATAAAATGAACTGGCTATCCTATTATAGCTCAGTTTTATCAATACTAGCTGTGAAATAATTTTATGGGGTCATTAAAGGAATACATTCATAGATTAAAAAGACAATTGTTCAGAAAACATTTGCAAGGTCTTTCCCAGTCAATGTTGTGTTTAGTGTTATGTTTTGTCATGTCACATGTTTAAAATCATCTTGATGAGATGCACATTGTCTCCAATATATTAGAGTAGCCATTTCTAATCGTTTTAAAGATTTTACGATAAAAAACGTAAAAATTGGCTATGACCTTGACCGATGACCTTGATGACCTTTGACCTTGGGATCAAATTGAAGGTCTCTTCTTGCTGATTAATTTGATATGTTACATGACCATACTATCTGTAAAGGTTTAAACGTTATACGCAAAAAAACCTATTTCTGAAACACGTCAAGGGCAATAACTCTTCAGGGAGTCATCGGAGAGCTTCGGTCCAATTGAGACAAATGTAGCCCTTGACATGATGAACATTTTTGCTAATATACTTTTTCAGCCATCTATTACGGTTTCCGAGTTCATCTGATAACAAGGTCAAAGGTCAAGGCCAAAGGTCACCGATGACCTTCAACCTGGTACTCAAATTGAAGGTCTTTTCATGCTGATCACTTTAAACATATATCTTTACTATATTATCTGTAAGCGTTTAAAAGTTATTCGCAAAAAAAAAAAAACGATTTACCGTCAAGGGCTATAACTCAAAAACAGTTCATCGCAGAGGTTTTGTTCATTTGAATCAAATGTAGATCTCAATGAAAGGAGTATTTTTGCAATATAATGTTTTCACAAATTTTTTATCGTTTCCGAGATATCGCGATAACAAATTTCAAATGTCGGCCATTTTGAAAATGGCGGACGAAAACATTTTTTGACCCCCATTTTGTGATCAGGGCCATAAAAGCTACCTGGAAATCAAATTTCATCGAAATCCGACAACTTTGCATATTTGCATATTTAGGGGTCAAAAACGCGTAACCGGGGTCGCGACCCAAAAAAATTTGTTGCATGATAATTCATCCTGAGGATGAATGCAACTTTATCCTTACCTTAGATTATTGATATCGATTACGGTTTATGAGGAGATCTGATAACAAGATAAACCGTATTCGGGGAGATAACTCTGTTACTAAAAATAGAATCGGTTCACAGGGTGACCTAAGTCGAGCCCGGCCAATGCTTGTTAAGTGTACCAAGTTTGGTTATGATTGGTCAAAGCACTTTGCCATCATTGATGGCAGAGGAAAAAGAAAGAATAATAATAATCATAAGAAATACAATAAGGTCTTTCCACTGTAGTGGGAAAGACCTTAATTACACTTAAAAAAATGTAGTATTTTTACTTTAATTTCAAGATTTTCGTGCAAGTGTAAATTGGTATTTGAATAAAAACATTTGAATGGATACAATTTGCTATTGTGTTTATTTGGCTGACACTTTCTTTTTTAGAGGCAGAGACTGGGCCTTTATCGTTCACCTCTTGTAACCATAATTTTACGACTGCATTAAGATATTATTGTGCATTAATGTCCAAATCTTTTTTTCTGACAAATTACTATGATTTTAACATCAGAGTTTAAGTTATTCGCTCACCTGGCCTACAAGGCCATGTGAGCTTTTGCCATCACTCGGCGTCTGTCTGTCGCCCATCGTCCGTCTGTTCGTAAACTTTTCATATTTTAACTATCTCCTCTGAAACCACTGGTCCAATCTCAACCAAACTTTAAATTTTTTTTATTTTGGCCGAAAAACATGGCCACCAGGGCCAAACATAGTTTAACATTGAACCCTATGAGGAAACACACATTTTAACTATCTCCTCTAATTTGAACCAAACTTTACAGGAATAATGTTCTGAAGGTCCTTTACTAAGATTGCTTAATTTTGTCAGATTGGCAAAAAACATGGCTGCCAGGGTCAAAAATAGGGTCAAAAATAGTTTAACATTGGACCATATTGGAAAACACACATTTTGACTATGTATTCTAAAACAACTAAAGCAAATTAAACCAAACTTTACAGGAATGATGTATGGAAGGTCCTTCATGTAGTATGCTGAAATTTTTTTGATCGCCCAAAAAACATGGCTTCCAGCGGGGAACATCGTTTAACATTGGACCTATGAGAAAAGGACATTTTAACTATCTCCTCTGATACCACTGGACCAATTTGACCAAAACTTTACAGGAATAATATTTGTAAGGTACATTACTGAGATTGCTTAAATTTTTCAGATCGGCCAAAAAACATGGCCGCCAGGGCCGAACATAATTTAACATTGGACCCTATGGGAAAAGCACATTTTAACTATCTCCTCTGAAACTACTGAAGAGAACTGACTCAAACTTTACAGAAATAATGTTTCGAAGGTCCATCACTAAAATTGCCCATTTTTTTACGATCTGCTAAAAAACGTGGCTGTCAAGGTCGAACATAGTTTAAGATTGTACCCTACGGGAAAATACACACATATTTTGATTAATATCTCTTTTGAAATGGCTTTAGCAGATTAAACAAAACTTTACAGCAATGGTGTATGGAAAGTCCTTCACTTACATTACTGCCAATTACAGTTCCTCAGATATAAAAATCAGCTGAAACCAGAAAGCCAGGTGAGCGATACAGGCTCAGCCTTCTGAGCCTCTAGTTAAATGAGTCATTTTTGAATCACATTTGAATCATTGTATCTTTTGTTTTGTCTAGATTATAATCTATAATAATAGTGAATTATTTTTCACATTTAGATGGCTTTATAACAAGTTTACAATTTTTTTTCTCTGAATGATTTTTCCATGCTTATTCCGCAATTCAAATTTTAGAATCCCTGCCACATCCTGCATTTCAAGTTTAAGATCATTTTTTTTAGATCAATGCTATTTCTCCAAATGTTTTATGCATTTATTTGTGTCTTTTATGTTTAGTTTGCTATAAAATGTATATGTACATATCTTTTTATATTTTCTTGAACATTATTCTTTATGATAAAGGTGCTAAATAAATGTGGTATATGATCATAACAATTTCTTTTTGAAGGGATATCCATGACCATATTGACTAAATCGTACTTACGCTATTTGAGTGTTTCCTTAACGCAATATTTAAATTGAAATTTTAATTATTTATAGGATTGAGAATTAACACGAATGCAATCGACATAACTTTATTTATCTTAACATATATCTTTTGAGCATTCAGAGTTTGTTTTATCAAATATTTCATTTAGAGAGAGTTTATACAAACATGAAAACACTTTTAGAAAGTAAAGGCTGCACATATTTATTTAAAATATACTAAAAGAAACATTTGATCAAAGTATGGCTCAAATTTGTAATGGTTATACATTTCATGTATTTTCTGTGTCCGCATAAAGTAACTGCAGATATTCAAATAACGTATAACATTCAGAGTAAAAAGATTGATTTATAGAAATTTAAAAGAATATGGAGAATTTGAAAATTCAAATTTTTAGTGGCTGATTGACTATTGATGAATCATCTTCGAGTATGAGTCTGTTTGTCCCAATGCACATATAATCATAGTTATTAAAGTACTTGTCTCAAACTGATAATTGAAGAAAAGGTTTTTTTTAACTGACTTGTATATATCCAATAAAAGATATTCATAAAATCAATGAAGACTTATATTACATATACTAGCATTTTGATAAGATTGATAATCATTTCGTCGAAATTTTCGAGGGCAAGAAATACAATTCCTAAAATTATGAAAGTATGAACGGTATCGTGTTAAGTAATAATCATTTCCTATGATGACCTAGCGCTAGTAATCTCCTCAAATTATTCCCAATTGCCTTAATCAAAATCGAGTTATTAGAAATTGAACCAAGAGGATGGGGTTGTACCATTCCTGTCAATATTTCTCTTTTTTCTAAAATTAAATAACAATTGATTCACGTTTATGTCCTAAGGTGTTAAAATTGAAATTCTCTTGATAGAATTATAATTTAATATCAAAAACATGTCGGAGGCTTGTCCGTGTATAATCACTTTAAAATCATAGCTGGGGTAAACGTTGTACAAGTCATTGATCTTAGATGACAGGATAAGGTTCAATCAGTTAAATAATATTATATGTCCAGAGGCAAAGATATACAGTAATGGTACGAGATAATGGGATTAATGTCAAAGAGCCAACAACCATATTTAAGGTTACAACAAAGTAAATTACTGGAATTTTACAGCAGAGAAAGTGAATAAATTAGGAATAAAAGCAGGACCATTCATATTATACACATTATTGGTGTATCGATACTTTAAATTCATCGTCTTTTGGTTGTCTTGAAACTTGATAAGCTGCCTCATGTAAAATGAAGCACACTTGATACCCATTCAAATTTCAATAGTTTGTCAAAATTCGTTCCCTATAATAAATAATTTCTTTACTGTTGGAATTTCAGACACTCCATTTTTTTTTTTTTTTTTTTCAAAATCTCCGTTTTAATTACACTGTTTGAGTACTTTCCATAGATGATCCAAGCATAGTGTAACGGATTTCTAATAGAAATTTGGTTGACCATTTAGATAAATCTGCCTTTTTATGGACACTGTTTAAATTTTTGCATCTAATACCAGGTCGAAATATCTATTTCCCCACTTTTATGGAAATGTTGAAGCAAGAAAATGTTGTTATGCAGTTCTCAAGTATTCTGTCTTTCTGTTTTTCGGTATTGTTGATATATTATTTTGGATTGTCGCGTGATTTTATATACCCAGACGTACTATTAAACGTTGACTTACGAATGTTAGCAAATGTGACAATATATTTATCAGTAACAAACAATGAAAGGAAATGCAGTAGATGCAAATGAAACATGGTAAAACTAAGAAATGTAACAACGCTTCCATTGCTGTTCTTCATCTTTGAAGTCCCCTTTGAAGCCTTTAATATTATAAGCTTTGCTCATACCTCATAGTAAGTTCAGGACCGCCCAGCACCTCCTTTGCAGAATTCACTGCAGAATGTCAAGCAACGCTACATCCATGCTATTTAACTTGTGGATCACGGATTGTCAACAAACATAATAACAACTGGAAAATGTTCTCACAAAAGCTGACATCCGACACAAATGCTGACATCCGACACAAAAGCTGACATCCGACACAAAAGCTGACATCCGACAAAAAGATTAATAAAAGACAATCACAAAATATAAACAACCATACCTAAAAAACGCTGCAAAAAATAGCGTCATATAAACAGTGAAATTTGGACACTAACAGAGGTGGCAAGAAAGATATTTGGAAATTTAAAAAAATAAAATGCGGAAATTTGAAAGTTTCATAGTATATCCATTTCAGAAATTGGCTCCCAAGAACATGTACATGTACACCAAAAACAAAATAAGTACAGAGCATACATTTCTCGCACGTACGGACTCAACACTACAGGACAGACTCCAGTCTTGAATAAAAAATGATAGGATATGGAGTAAATGCATGGTAGACAGAGAGTTTCTTCAAAATTATGGTCAATCATAATGCAGTAGCATGTCCTTCATTGAATGAAGGTACTTTTAAAGTGAAGATATTTTGTTGATCGTCCCTTACGTTTGCTTACTTAAAGTTTTACAAATATTCTCGCATTACCCATTTGGAAAGGTATGTACCTCGAACTGCTCTAATCCACTAGATTTTTCGTCGCAATATATTTCCAAATTGTATTCCCAATTTCAATTTTGTTTCAAGGATGGCCCGTCCAGTTTGTATTATCAGCGTTTTGAATTGAATATTTTTATTCAACAAAACATTAACAACTACACAAATGTAAATATCGTTTTACGCAAAAAATGTTGATAGGTCAGTGTGGCCGTTTTTGAAATATATGCTTTTGAAAATTTGGCGGGAAGTTCACTAGTCTTTTCATTCTCTTTGCATTTAATGAAGATTTTCATCAGATTTTTTTCAAAGGTCTTTTATTTAAAAATGTATGCAATGATATTTTTAAAAGAAACTTGCGGACAGTGTGCAAAATTGTCTAATGCATCATCAGAGTTCCAAATGTCAATAAGGGGCTACGCCAAGCGCAGCATGATACGACCGCGGCATGTCGAACCCTGAAATTTAATTAAGTGTAATTGAAAATGAATGAGGACACAGTAAAGAGCTTGATACAGTAATTAAATGGACACAATAGAGAGCTTGACCCAGTAATTAGCTGCACACAAACTAAGGAAAATAAAAATTAGCTCTTATAATTCCTTATATATATCGGAAATGGTAAGAGGTATGTCAACATTATACAGAAAGCTTATATCAAGAGGAATCCAAAGAAAAAATTCCCATCGAAATCCGATGAAAAATAAAGATTTCACAAATTTCGAAAAATTGCAATTTTGACCCCTTGTAGCTTGTAAATGGAACAACGGCAGTAGAATACCGAAGGAACAAAGGGGTGATATTCACAAAAATCGAAGTCCAAAGACAGGGCAAAAACGAGAACACAGAAAATAATGACATTAGACACAAAAACAATGACGCCAGACAGACACAAAGCACAGAACCAGAAACACAACATTCAGAACAAAGGCACTCACAGTGTGAACTCCAGTGAAACTGAGAGTGACATCAGGTGCTCCGGAAGGGTAAGCATGTCCTGCTCTGTTAACAGCACCCGTCACACTGTGAGTGATTCAATCCGGGAAAATGTCAAAGTCGGTAGTCAAATCCGGGAAGACGTGAATCTAGCTGAAAATGTCCACTTTCATTTGGGATACTGACACGTCATATCTTTCAATGATGCTATGGTGACGGCCATAGAATTTCTTGAGGGATGAAATTAACAAAGGTTGAACAAATCCCTGACTAAGCAGCTTTTGGGACAGTGTTTTTGCTCTGTTCAAAAAATCACTGTACAAACTACAAGCTCGACAGTAACGAATCAACTGTGAAATGTACACTCCATAGGCTGGAGAGGTAGGTATATTGCTGCTAAGAAAGGGAAAGTTCACAATGGGGAAATTAAAATCATCACGCTTGTCATATAGCTTAGATTTCAAACGTCCATCTTCGTCAATATACAATAAAAGATCTAAGTACGAAGCTGAAGTAGGTGTTTC
>MJUU01025789.1:75262-99872 GCA_002080025.1 Modiolus philippinarum | reverse complement strand
GTTGAAAAATCGTTGTGGTTATTTTTGAGTGTTGTTTGTTATTTAGTCGGTGATCCGTCTAACAAAAGTTTTAGTGAGTCCAAACATTTCCTGCCAAGACCCGAGTTGTTCCAGCCATTTCCCGATGTCTCCAGTATTGGAAAATGTTTAATAAAGCTATTGATTTTTATTGATTCTTTACTTTTTGTCTTCTTCCCTCATCCTATAGCGTAGCGAGTCTCCACGCTGGACTAGCTACCCTATAGTGAGAATTTAGAGCAACCCCAACCCTAATATAGCGCAGTGTCCTCTGGTGACCGACTCTAGCACCCGAGGGGCGGCGTTATATTTTGGTGGCACAGCGGTGGGATTAATTGTGAGCTAGAGTCAAATCTGATAGATATAATATAATAATAAGTCATAGTGCAATTACAACTGTTTGATTTTCTCCAAAATCAATAGTATCAAAAAGTTGAAAACATGGATGTTTCCAATGAAATAACATTCGGTCCATGTATAGATTCAAATGATAATCAAGATGAGACGTTACCACATGAGCTAGATTTGAATAAATCTACTGACGGCATGATTGAAACCGCGGAGAGAATGGTCGATGAAACAAGACATGACATGAAAAGAACAATGGATATTTGTATATCAGATTTTACAAATAAAATGCAAGAAATGTTTACAAATTTTGAAAACAGAATGGTCACTACCTTGAGTAGTTCTAAAACGCCAGTTAGCTACAATAGGGACGTACAAAATGTACCAAATGATTCCTAGTACTAGTCGGGGAATAAGTACTTATGTCTCAGATTTAAGACCCCAAGGGTCTGTTAATACAAGTAATAATAGTAATTTGGCGGGAATTGGAATTTTAAATGGGAAAGATACATTCGATAGTAAAATTAAGGTTAAACCTCAAATTTATGATGGAAATGATGATTTAGAGGAATATTTGACCCAGTTCAGTTTATTGGCAGAATTGCATAATTGGAGCCCCAAAACAAAGGCTCTGTTGTTGGCTAGTAGTCTTTCAGGTGGTGCCAGAGCCATTCTAAATGAAATAACAGAAACAGAAAGACATAGTTATGACAGTTTGGTGGGGGCTTTGAAAAACAGATTTGGTTCAACCAATCGTTCAGAAGTATTTAGGGCAGAATTACAAACACGAGTGAGATTTAGAAATGAAACGTTGCCTGAACTAGCCCAAGCCATTAAGAAGTTGACACGTCGTGCCTACCCAGGTACATCCCCCTTGGTCCGAGATACACTGGCGCTTGATTACTTCATTGACGCCATACCTGAAACAGAAATAAGGTTAAGATTACGGGAAGTCGGTCCGAAATCAATCAATGAGGCCGAAAACATTGCTGTAAGACTGGAAGCTCTACGCGTCGCAGATCGGCAAAGGGTAGAAATGTTAGGTCTGCCGATATTGAATTTAAACCAGACGATAATTTCAAACAAGAAATAAGGGAGATAAAAGAAGGGATTAAATCCTTGAAAAATGAAGTAGGCATTATGAAAAGGAATGATAGTCATACTCAATATAGGGGAAATAATTTCCGTGGAAATTATAATAATCAGAGAAATACCAATAATCGGGGTCCATATCGCCGACAGGAAAACGAGAATCTGTCGGGGGCACGGGTCAACCCCCGACAGTAAATAAAAGACCTAACACTATCCTTGCTGGCGTCACTTGGGGAAAAGAGAATGGTTGTTTTGTTTTGACAAAAATAAATTCAGTGTCTGTTCCAGCACTTGTAGATTCAGGTGCGAGTGTGTCAATATTAAGAAAGAGCCTTTTTGATAGCATCCCCGTAGAATGTAAACCCCAAGTGACCCCAGTTAGAATGAATTTGCTGACGGCAACGGGGGCCGCCTCAGAAATTATAGGAAAGGTTGAATTAGAGGTTAGATTAGATAAACATAGTTGTAAACATGTATTTTTATTAGCAGACATAAAAGATACTGCGATTTTAGGAACAGACTTTATGAATAAACATAATGCAGATATTCTTTTCACCAAGGGGTGCTTAAGAATAAAAGACGATTTTATCCCTTATTTTATTGAAGGAGAAGTAAAATGTTGTAAAATTTCAATAGCAGAAACAGTAGAAATTCCGACACAGAGTGAAATGATTATCAAGGGCAAAGCATTTGGCCCATTGAAGTATAATACGATAGGGATGATTAGTACAAATGAAAATTTCATTGAAAAGAATGGCTTGCTTTTGGCAAGGGCTGTTGTACAGCAAAATGACAACACTGTACCATTGAGAGTTGTAAACTTAGGGGATGTCCCCGTAAAAATTTATAAAAATACGGTAGCAGGGACGTTTGAGCCCATTAAAGATGAACATGTAGTTTCAGTCAAAGAGTCAGAAATTAGATCTGTTAACACCATTCAACTGTCAGACAAAAACGAATTGCCAGAACATTTAGTTGATATGTTTGAAAGGGGGTCTAAGGAGCTAAGTGAAGCAAATAAAGAGCAGTTGAAACGCTTTCTTTATTCATATCAGGATGTATTTTCGAAATCATCCTCAGATTTAGGGTTCACTGACAGGTAGTGCACAAAATAAACACAGGCAATACAAAACCAATAAAGCAAAGGCCTTATAGGTTACCCCTGGCTAAACGCGAGGCAGCAATGAAAGAAATTGAGTCTATGGCCGCAAAGAATATCATTGAACCGTCCTCAAGTGCCTGGTGCAGTCCAGTGGTTTGGTTCAAAAGCCTGACGGTAGTGTTAGATTTTGTTGTGATTTCAGGCGTCTGAACGCCGCCAGTTTCATTGACTGTCAAGCCCTCCAAAGGATAGATGACACTCTAGACGCCTTGGGCGGAAATTGTTGGTTCTCTACCTTAGACATGCGTAGTGGTTATTGGCAATGTGCCCTTGAAGAGAGTGATAGAGAGAAAACTGCCTTTGCCATTCCGGGAAGTGGGTTATGGCAATTCAAAGTTTAATGTTTTGGGTTGAGTGGAGCCCCTGCCACCTTCGAACGGCTTGTAGAGCGCATATTTTCAGGCTTAACTTGGAATATCTGTCTTTGCTACTTAGACGATATTATTGTGTTCTCAAAGAACTTTGATGATCAAATAGAAAATCTCAGTAAGGTATGCGATAGATTGAGGGAGGCAAAATTACATCCTAGTAAATGTGTTCTAACTAGAAATGAAGTGACCTTCCTAGGTCATCATATAACGAAAGATGGCATAGGGACAGATAAATTAAAAATCCAATCAGTCCGTGACTGGCCGGTTCCAAAAAATGTAAAAGAGGTCCGAAGCTATGTAGGATTTTGCTCCTACTATAGACGATTCGTGAAGGATTTTGCAACTATTGCAAAACCCTTACATCAACTAACAGAAAAAGGTCGGAAGTTTATTTGGTCTGACGATCTATTGACCTCGGCCCCAGTCCTCGGTTATCCATCAAACGAGGGAGAGTTTTTACTTGACTGTGATGCAAGTGCAGTTGGAATCGGTTCAGTATTGTCCCAAATCCAAGATGGTGTTGAAAAACCTCTTGCTTATTTTAGTAAAACATTCTCTAAGTGCGAGAGAAATTACTGTGTTACCAGAAAAGAACTTCTGGCCATAGTTCGTTCAGTCAAAAATTTCCATCATTATTTGTATGGTCGAAAGTTCACCGTGCGCTCAGACCACGGAAGTCTCCGATGGTTAATGAATTTCAAAAACCCGGAGGGGCAACTGGCCCGTTGGATGGAAGTTCTTGGTTGTTACACTTTCAAAGTCGTACATAGAGCCGGGCGCTTACATTCAAACGCCGACCCCCTTAGTCGTAGGCCTTGCCCGGAGGACTGCCCACATTGTGTTAAGAAAGAATCTAAGGAAATCTCTGTCTTGTCAGTTGCTAAGGTTCTAGTCAAGGGTCAGGGCTCCAATGCATTAGCTAATCAGACAGGCGACCTCACACTAGAGTCAGTGGAAAAACATGTACATGAGGAGGAATTTAAATCTGAGAAATGCATGTACGATAGTTCCACTGAGGACTCGAATACTAAAATCATAGTTGAAGTTGACAAAATTGCCAGTTCGATCGAAACATGGTCAAACGACAACACTGGAGGTGAAGACCCCATAGAGAGTGTTGAACATTTAGAAAATGACCAAATAGTGGCAATGAAACACATTACTGGTGCATGTAGTAAATTAGATCAAAGTACATGTAAAGGTACGGTGAGCGCAGTTCGGACGCGTAGTATGAAAAACAAAACTGATAGTAATGAACGTTTAATCGGAGAACTCGATTCACTTGCCCAACAGTTTGATTTAGAAAATGAGCAAAAATTGTTCGTGAATGGAAAGAAAATTCCCTTAAACCAGGATGGTCTGATGTTTCTATACACAGTCCAGAAGTAAAATACTACTGGAATAGGTTAGATTCATTTGAAATTAAACAAGGGATCTTGTGCAGAAAATGGGAAAATGACAATGGAGATGATCACATTTGGCAAGTTGTAATACCCCATAAGCTGAAAGAGTTTATTTTGAAACAACTGCATGATAGCATAACCGGGGGTCACCTTGGTGTCAAAAAGACATTAAACAAAGTTAGACAAAGGTTCTTTTGGTTTGGACTCCGAAAATGTGTTGAAAATTGGTGTCATAAATGTGATGTATGTGCTAGCCGTAAGGCTCCAGTTCCTAAACCAAAAACTCCAATGCGCCAATACAGGGTTGGTGCTCCATTGGAAAGGGTAGCCTTGGACTTGATGGGTCCTCTCCCTCTTTCAGACACGGGAAACAAGTATTTATTGGTAATTGGTGACTATTTCACCAAGTTTGTTCATGCTATTCCATTACCCAATCAAGAATCTAGTACAATTGCTCGTGCCTTCGTTGATCATTTTGTAACAATATTTGGTGTCCCTATGCAAATCCATACAGACCTGGGAGTAAATTTTGAATCCCAACTTTTCAAAGAAATTTGCAAACTTTTAGATATAGACAAGACGAGAACTACGGTCATGAGACCTCAATCAGATGGCATGGTGGAACGGTATATGAGAACGTTGATTAACATGTTGTCATCTTTTGTGTCTTCCAATCAAAGAGATTGGGACAGTGGTTCCTTTAGTATTGATGGCATAAGTTTCCTCTGTTCATGAGACCACTGGGCTTACCCCCTGTCAGATGATGTTTGTTCATGAAATAAATTTGCCGGTAGATCTTGTTCTTGGTAGACCAGTGAATGATGATGAACCCCCATGTTGTTCAAATTATGTACAAGAGCTAACAAGTGCTCTTACAAAAGTTCATCGTTTTGCACGTGAAAATATGAAGTTGTCACATGACACAATGAAGAAAGTCTATGACCACAAAATCAAACAAAATCAATTTCAAGTCGGTGATCCTGTCTGGTATTACCAGTATATTCGGAAAATAGGCAAAAATCCAAAACTCCAGAGGCCTTGGCACGGCCCATATGTTGTAGTCGATAAACTAAATGATGTACTATATCGTATTCAGTTGAATCCAAAAAGTAGGGCCAAAGTTGTCCATCATGACAAATTAAAGTTGTATGAGGGTGACAATAAACCCAACTGGTATTCTGGATGAAACTCCTCTTGTGTTAGTTAACACGTTTGTGGGAAGTTATAGTTTTCATGTTGCACCTATTTTCGGAGTTTGTTCTTTATACCAGGGACTAAAGTCCCAGTTTATACCAACAATTTTTAATAAAATTAATATGCATTGCTTTGAATTCAATAAGTTTTGTGACTAGGCTGTTTATGTTGTTATGCAATAGATATATATATATATATTTTTGTATTGACGTTAAATATACTGAGGGTACACTATCACTAAATATTGTAATTATCAAATGAACAAATTAAATATGTGGTAGATGTTGATGAGACACTCAAATTTAATGTTGTAAATATGGATGATATTTACAGTTGATATGCCATTGACAAAAGTTAAATAAAGTTTGTGTTCGTCTTCCGACATCGAATGTTAAGATTTCTTTGATGTTCACCGTAGTATTCCAGGTTAGTTGCAATAGAACGAATCTTGAATATAGTTTAAAATCCGTATTTACAAATGATCACATGTATGTTATATCTAAGAAAAGGGGGAGCTCGATTTTGCACCCTATTCAAAGTGACAAGTAGTCTTAAATTCTCTTAGTCAGGAATGACATTCATTTGAAGTGCATGATTCTCTCACATCTATAATCGTAATGACTGAACAGAAGATATGCTTACTCGATAATGTCGAGCAATAAAAAAAATGAATGAAATGATACACTATATAAATGATACGCCTGCAGCAACAAATTTTCTCTGATACTTGCCACGTATAATCCTCATACTGTCCGTGAGATGATGGTGATACACTTTAATTCTAATGCACATAAAGTCTGTAACTCAGTTCTTGCAAAATATGATACTTACCGTTTTTTTATTATTATTATTATTATTTTTGTAGGACAAATGGCTGTGTAAAATCTGTGATTACTTGTCTTTTGACAAAAGATGGTGTGCTGAACGCCATGTGATGGAGAGACACAGTCCTTTTGGGTTTAAGTGTCCGAAATGTAAGAGGCTTTACCCCCGGAAAAATGCCCAACATGGATGTCAGGTTGAAGAGGAGGAGATGATTTGTTTTAACAATTTAACTGGAGTCAGGGGTGAGAATGCTGAAAGTGAAATGGAAATGTTCAAGAAGGAGGAAGTAATCAAAAATCTGAAACATGTAATGGAAGATGGAAGAGAGGTGCCCATAAAGCCCAAAAGGACTTATGCGCAATCAGAAAGGAGTGCAAGAACAAGTGAAGTGGTGATGACAGAAAAGGATAGGGCAGATGCCAGAAAACTTCTGGAAAATCGGAGAAAAGAGAGAGAGGAGAAAGAAAACAAAACTGAACCCGCAAAAAAGAAACAGAAATTGGCAACAAGGGAAGAGAAAATAGAGAAAATTAGGACTGTTCTGAAGGATTTATCCTCAGAAATAGGTGAAAACTTAGATGTAACTTTAGAGACAGTTGAACCTGGGAAGAACGAGGGAGCTGAAATTGATTTGCATGTGAATGACAAGGAACTGAAAGAACTAGAACGTCAACCTAAATTAGTAAAAAAGGACCGAGAATCTGAAGTATCCTCCTTTTCCTCCTCGTCATCATCGTCTTCTGCCTGCATTACAAACCCTGAGCCTGTAGCGCCCGTGGAAACGATTCTACCACTCAGTCAGCCCGAAAGAAGGGTCTTATTATCAGGGACAGATGAGGTAGACACATATTTACAGTACCTTCAGGAATGTCAAGAGAATATGGTCATTCTAAATATAGGAGGTGTCAAATTTGAAACCAGCAAACCAACTTTAAGAGCCGACCCCTCATCTGTATTCGCCTTAATGTTGAATCCTAGTAGTGCCTTTAGGCCATGCAATAACATTTACAGTTTCGACCGGGACCCAGCACATTTTAAAATAATACTAAACTATCTTCGGAATAACTGTAGTGTAGAAAAAAAGGTATCTGTCAAGGGAACACCATTATCTAAATGAAATCGCACAAGAAGCCAAGTTCTACAAGTTGTTTGGACTTAAAGAAATTGTTGAGGAGAGACTTAACGACTTATGTGCCTGTCGTCTGAATGTCTGTTGATGTGGGAATTGTGGTAGATGTTTAGAGTGTACCACGTGAATGAAGTAATTGATCCTGAAAACAAAATGTAAAAAAAAAATGTTTGAGTTAGTTTTTTTTATATAATAATCAACGTACTGAAGCACAGTGAAAGGAGTGGTTGCTCATTGTTGGAGGATTTACTTTAATTCATAAAGTAAATGTACTTGGAGATGTAAACTTGTTCAGTTTATACCCTTATCTGTTAGAAACCCTCAGAACTTTCCAATTTGGGGGACCAAATCCTCTAGGAAGGGGGCAGTGTAACGCCGATTCCTTTTCTTTTTCTGTTTGTTGTTGTTATCAATATTAATCGTTGATTTCGCCTAATAATGTGGAGTAAAAGTATGTGAGGCAATCATGATTTTTGCTTCCCCCTAGTTGAATATCGTTTGTTGGTTATTACAAATGCTTATATATAGTTAAACTATTATGAAAAGTTGATTTTCGGGCCGAAGAGCTTGTTTGAGTCCCGTTAAGTTAAATGACAGTATTACTGTTTATGTGCTGAAACTGTCAGTATAGCCTGTTTAACCGTGTATAGTCTTGCAATAGTGTCCAAACTCCCCGTAAATTGCTGAAATGGACGGGCCTTGCATGACAGAAATGCAAGTTGTCACGAAGCATCGGAGGGTGAAATGTCTATAGAAGCATGTTACAAACCCCTTCATGGATGATTGTGCCCCATCCCTATGTTACGCCAGTTCTGTAGAAATATCTCCAGTTGTGATTCAAATCCATTGTTAAACAATAAGCAAGTAAAATCTTTTATTTCAATGAAGTTTGAATGTTTACATTCGCAAGGTTAACTATGGGTCACCCGAGAACTTTTTATGTCATAGAACCTGATTGGCTAAATAATCGATAGTTTAATGCAAGAGTTCACTTGATTGGTCAAGCCTAGTATAAAAGAACTGAAATGCACCGGAACTTCGGGTTGCGTCACTGTGAATCCAAATAGTTGGTAGCGGCGAAATTTGAATGATAGAAACCTATTGAGATAACAAAAAAATATGTCAGATCGACTATCAAAGAGTGCAAACGTTAGTAGTTTTTGGTTGGTGAAAGTAATTCTATGATCTTTTAGGTTAAAACAGTGTGGGCATTGATTTTATTCTTCCCAAAAGTACAACTATTGAATTTGATGCAAAAAAAGCTCGGTGTCAATTTTAGGGTGAAATTCGCCGGTGCAATTTCAGGGTGCAAATTGTTGGTGCAATTCCAGGGTGCAAATTGTCGGTGTAATTGATGGGTGTAAATTGTCGGTGCAATTGAAAGGTGCAAATTACCTCTAATATTGAGGTCTATATTAATGTTTGTGGTATGAACTATTATGGTTAATAATAACTTCGGAAAGTCATGATTTGTAAAATGAAGTGTTGTTCTGTTTCCTGGATACCCAGGATAAATTGAGGAAAATTTATATAGATCAAAGTTGAAAAATCGTTGTGGTTATTTTTGAGTGTTGTTTGTTATTTAGTCTGTTATCCGTCTAACATAAATTTTAGTGAGTCCAACCATTTCCTGCCAAGACCCGAGTTGTTCCAGCCATTTCCCGATGTCTCCAGTATTGGAAAATGTTTAATAAAGCTATTGATTTTTATTGATTCTTTACTTTTTGTCTTCTTCCCTCATCCTATAGCGTAGCGAGTCTCCACGCTGGACTAGCTACCCTATAGTGAGAATTTAGAGCGACCCCAACCCTAATATAGCGCAGTGTCCTCTGGTGACCGACTCTAGCACCCGAGGGGCGGCGTTATAATACCTTGAAAACAACAAAGACTTATAATCCAAACACTCTTTCTACAAAAACAATGTACAATTGGTTTTTTATATGGTCAAAAGGGGGATAAATGGGAATTCGGACCATTATTCAGGGTGAGGTAACTTTGACCCCATTTATCTCAGAAAAACGCCTGGAAAGGTGGTCCAATATTTATACCAAAGAAAGGGTATATATTCAAAAGTAATATATCTTAAAAAATAGCCATTTTGAATTCGGAATTATTTTTGAGGTCAGGTGTCCTCACTAACCTTAAAATAGCAAATAATGATTGAATGCAGCTTCGTTGTATGCAACGCAGATTTTGCTTGTTGTGGTTATTTTATCCCAACAATTTTTGGGAAAATGTGTTGGGGTAGGGGTAAGATTTTCGGTATTTAGAGGCACATTTAACACTCCTTATTTTTTAAACAATGTTTTCCCACAACTTATGTAGCAGATATATTCTATAGATTTGACATATATTGCTATTTAACAGTGAACTATGGACAAAGTTCAGTGTTCCCGCTAGCCCATTTTAGAAGAGCGCCGCGCCCTTGGTGCCCTTTGCAGCGCCCCTGATGCCCTTTCAGCGCCCCTGATGTCTTTTGCACCCTTCATGCCCTTTGCATCATCTTTTCTGTCCTCAGTCTATATTCTAAGATCGTATGTGGTCATTTTGAATGTTACAAATCGGCAAACATTTGTAAGGGGGTGGTAAAGGGGGGTCCCCAACACGAAAGAACGTGCTTAAAAATTGCCGAAAACGAAACACGAGTGATAAAAATGGCCAACCACGAAACACGGAAAATTACTGATCTTAGTTCACCGAAAACTTGAGAAGCTATCATGATTTACAGTAATTCATGCATCTTCTCTAAAGTTTTTTACCCGAAGGCTCTTAAAATCAATGAAAATCTATGAAATTTGGCTCTGTAATACTTTCTGGTACCGTTACCATTCTAATTGATTTATTTTACAGAAAATGAACACGCACGAAATATAAAATATTCAAAACGAATCACGAGCTCAAAATGTGGACAAAAACGAGGCACGTGAAATAATGCCGACACGAAAACACGAGGAATAAAAATACCAAACACGATAACACGAATTTATAAAACCCCAAAAACGTTGCACGAAAATAACCCTTTACCACCCTCTTGTAAATCAATTATCTATTTATGGCCTCAGTAATTAGTGTTTAAATAGTTGTTACAGCTGATTGACCTGTCATTTTATGGTAATTGTCCAAATAATAACCTTATTACACCTTTCCTGTTAATTAAAGAATTGTCTGAGCCGTTAATTAACCCTATCGGCAATTTACCATGTCAGCCATTTACCTGTGCTTACCTGTAACTCTTTCTGTCACATGCAGACAACAGTAAATGAGTTAAACTTTGCATATAAAATTCTTTTTGTTTTATTTACGATTCTTAAATGATTTAGAACATCTCAATGCAAAAAGATTTACCCTGTTCTAAATTTATATTATTTTATATACCACACGTGGTTGTGGCTGTGAGTTATTTCCCTTTAATTTTTCATCTGAAATATTTCAATTTTGTCCCCCTTTTACAGCCATACTTCTATTTTTCTTATAATGATTGATAGTAAAAAATTATTCTGCATCAATTTTAAACATAAAGCAAACAATAACAAACATCATTTTTAATTATTTGCAAATCATTTTTCCTTTTATTAGCTAAATTGTATTATCTTCATATTATGATATAAAATTTCAATTCATCAATTGTAGAGATTTCAAAGTAACTTTGTCAATTAAATTAATATAAAGATTGACATTGTGAAACTACCACTTGCACTAGAAGTAAATACTGCAATAACTCACCTTTAATCTAGAATTAAAATAACATAGTTACCTTTTGATACACCTTTTTGAATTTAAAATTACCACACTGAAGTGCCCTTTCCATAGTATGATATAAAATGTTTAATAATCATTTGAGTAATGGCATCTGCATAAAAAATACTCTGATTGCCTTGTGGTTCAACCCTACAGTTTTCTCTTGGAAATTAATGTACCTTGAAAAAATGGGAAAATAATTGACAATGGAACAGAACTTAATTCTTGATCTATCTCAAAAGTAACATGGTTACACTACTAACATATTACCAGCATATACATATATGTATAAGAGGAGACAGGAGGGGATTCTTGAACAGGCTAACAATCTTAAACTTTCTCCCAAACAGTTAACAACCTGTTGAAAAAGTCGGTATTTCGTGTATCCCGAGCCCGAGCCCGAGACGGTTTTCCCCGAGCTGGGAAACAAAAGACGTATTAACTATCTTATTTTACGCTTTTTTCGATAATTTTTTGTTTCTTTCGAATTAATTTGTTATTTATTTACATTCTTACGATAATTTGATTTACAATCTGTATTTTGTGACAATAAATAGACAGAAAACTATTGCAAACTCGGTATTTCGTGTATCCCGTCTCGGGAAGGGAAGTAACTCTTGTTTAAATTCACCTGGATAAAACAAATAATAAAGCATATCCGAAATGAAATTTTGAAATTTTATGTCTGAAAATACATTTCATTATTTTAATTCTGAAATGTATCCGAAAAAATAAATAAAATAAAGGAATTGAAAAGTCATAATAATTTATTTCACTATTTTATTTTTTCATAGTATTTTTTTGAATGGATTTTATATATAACTTAAAGAACTAGATGTACAAAAGTTATCTTTGAATTTATGTAACCCCCTCTCAAAAATCATATGTTTAATCCAAAATCAGATGTTATATAACAATACTTTATTTCTTTATTTTATTTTTCAAAAATTATTTTTAATTCCCTTTTTATAATACAACTACAGGAACTAAATACAGAAGTTATTGTTTAGTTGATATAGGCCCTCAAAAACACAAAAGAAAAACAAAACAAAAAAACACACACACACAAAACAAAAAAAAACAAAAAAAACAAACAAACAAAAAAAACAAAAAAAAATCAAATTGAAAAGTCAACATATGTTTAATCAAAAATTAAATTTCTATTAGAATGAATGAATTCATAATTTCATTTTTCAAATAATTTTCAATTGCATTTTTAAACAGAATTACTGAATGAATTAAATACAGGTTATTAATTATCTGCGGAAGTTTGTTAGACGAACCCCTCCCCCCAAAAATACATGAAAAAGAAATGCACGTTTAACCGAGAAATCACACATCCATACCACCACAACCACCCGGTAACAGGGAGAGAGAGAGAGGAAGTGGAGGTGATAAATCAAGAGCAAACGGCACAAGATTTGAATCCGAGAGGGAAAGACTTGGAGGTCGTGGGACGTACCTGTAGATGCGCAAGAGTAAAACAAGCCTAGCTAGACATAAAAACCACGTGCAACATAGTGTCCCCTATTAGGCCTGTCAAATTACAGGGGCTTGTTACAAAAAATGATACTGAATAACTTCAAATCATTACTGTCAAGGAAAAGATTGACAAACCAGCCAGGATCACTGACACAACAATTAAAAATGTTTTAAATCAATACAAAAAATACGTTGGTTTTTTAGTAGTGATTTGAAGCTATTATTATTTTGTAACAAGCCCCTGTGGTCAAATAGCTGCCTGTGGTTGTCCTTTAACAATGTTACAGTATAGAGGTCAGTTGCATATTTATGATTTCTAGCTAATTTCTTCACGGACCATGTTGTGTTAGGAAGATCCGTTATAAGAAAGGTTGTTCCAGGGGAGAACATTTCACCACCGGACCCGGCAAAATATCATACTTTTTGTTTGTAATCTGGATTCATTTATGCCTTCTGGTTTTCACCTTTAGGAATGTTATGTCGGTGTTGTTGACTCGTTGGGATGTTTTGCCATTGTTAGAATTACACATGTCCGCCATCATTTTGCGCAATTATAGAGCATCATTTGTTTTGTTACCGCTGTTCGTTGCATGTCAGTTAGTCATCTTATTGTCATTTACTCCCTCATGTCTATGCTGCATATTTTGTTTTATTATGTTTTCATAAGTTTCTTTTTAAATATTTGTATATTCATAAGCCGTTACTGATTATGAATTAAATATTGCAAAATATATAGAAAAAAGAAGGGAAACGGGGAATGTGTCAAAGAGACAACGACCCAAAGGGGAGTAATAACAACTCAAAGCCACCATAAGGTGAGAAAACCCCACACCCAACGGCAGGTCAGAGTCGGCCTCTGAATAAAGAGTAATCAAACATCATCCTAGACTCCTATAAACATAAAGTATACTAACTAGAAAAAAGACAAGACACACAAAGGCTTAATAAATTTCCTGGCTTAGGACAGGCGAAAACCTGCTGCGGCGGGGTTAAACTAGTTTTATTGGGCCCAAACCTTCCCCCTACAGCCAGTGTGATAAATCAAAAAACAATCGTAACAACAGTAAAATTCAGTTGGCAACAGGACTGAGTCAATTGTGAAAAATGAAACTGAAAGAACTAAATATACGGACATAAACATGAAATCACAAGAGACTACTAGCAGTTAACTGACATGCCAGCTCCAGACCCATTACCAACTGACAAAGTAAGTTATGTACCCCCAGTATACAGCTTCCAACAAGATCTTCCTGTGAGGAGTTTAGCATAATGATTTCATACATATACCGGAATACATAACCCGTGTCCATGCAATACAGATTTTAGAAATTTAGAATGTGTTTAGTTAAAATGCAAAGACCCTATCAAAAAATCAATGTTAACACCAAAGAAGGCCATACAATATGCATTGTTTGTGGGGGCTTTCTAGCCCACTCGCTCCATGTTGTCTGGATCGAATAACAATTTCAAAATACAACAAACTATTGCGTCTTCTTTCATTACAAAACACTTCAAATACATGCTTTAATATCGCCTGAACTACTTTCGAGGTTTTTGCCAAAGATCTGGTTTCTGAAATAAGGTGCCTAACTAGGGCCTAACTAGATATATATTCCACCATTTTTTGTTATTTCTATCAGAAACAGACATTTCATAAAAGCCGCTGACGAAACCAGTAAGAAAATGATGCAAACTCGCCACCAAAAAGAAAGCAATAAGTGTAAACACCCAAACATAAAGGATTATCATCAGTTTCTCCGGCAGGGCCGGTAAGCGTGATCTGCTCTATGTGTGACACCCGTCAACCTTCAATTAAAAAGTCCGATGAAATGTCAAATTTCTATTAAGGTAGAGACGAACAGAATATGATTGTGGGATATATAGAAAACTGAAGACGGATCCAGTAGAGAAATACTTTGTTTTTGTAATTGGGTCTGTTTATTGCAAACAACGAGAAAAAGAAACGTCAACATCTTTATTACCTTTTCTGCTCTACTCAGTTTTGGCATCTATATTATTAAAAAGAAAAAAAAAACATATGAAAAAGAAAGGAAATGGGATAAATGTCAAGGAGACAACACCCGATATCCAGGTTAAAACGACCCAAACCAAAGCATCTAGGGGTCACCGTACGGTCTTCAACACAGTGAGGAACCTCACACCATATAGCAAGCCCTAAATGGCCCAAAAAGGAATACATGAATATCTGTATGAAAATAAAAAAAAAATATATTGAATATGTATCACCACCCGAATGTAGTTAATATTTTTTCTTTGCAAAAAACAACAACAAAAAAACCCCAAAAACCCGAAAAAAAACAAAAGAAAAAAAAAGAGAGAGAGAGAGAGAGAAAAAAAAAGAAAACAAACGTCACATTATTCATCGATTTAAACATCTTCATTAACTTTATTGATGTACACGATTTTATTTAAATGCCTTACATAGACTTTTGACGGTCCCAACAAGAGTGAGGATGGTAATTTCTTGGTAAACGTGAGCCTACTGGCAAATTTGACATGAAAACCAATAAAAAATTACAACTACTTAATACTATGATATTTATTTGATTTGGGCACCCTTTTTTAACATTTTTAGAGGGTGGATCTAAAGATTTTTTTGGGGGTTCTACCATTATGTCTCATGCTGGGCCATCCAGCTCAAATTGAAAGTTACTTCGGTATTAAGTTGTTAAATTAAACAAAAAATAATTACAATAAATAAAATAAACAAATAAGAAAAATAGACTGAAATAAACTTAAGTAAAAAGAAAAACAAACAAATAAATTAAATAAAACTAAAATAAATAATAAAAGAAAAAAACTAAAATAAACATAAAACAATAAATAAAGTAGAAAAAGGATAACTAAAAAATACGTTAATATTTGAAAGTGGTCTATTGTGGGCACTTTACCGGTTTCATCCAGGTAAATTTCAACAAGAGTTACTTCCCTTCCCGAGACGGGATACACGAAATACCGAGTTTGCAATAGTTTTTTGTCTATTTATTGTAACAAAATACAGATAGTAAATCAAATTATCGTTAGAATGTAAATAAATATCAAATTAATTGAAAAGAAACAAGAAATTGTCGAAAAATGCGTAAAATGAGATGGTTAATACGTTTTTTGTTTAGTAGCTCGGGGAAAACCGTCTCGGGCTCGGGCTCGGGATACACGAAATATCGAAACCCTGTTGAAAATGCCCAAACCACATTTACTGAAAAGGTCTTCCCCCCTCCCCCCCTAAATATATATGAATGTATTTTGCTGATATAATAAAAGATAGTGTTTTGTAAGCCTTTTAAATTATCAATCATCGCACTTGAGTGCCCTTTTCCTATTTCAGTCAGCGCGCTAAAGTGCCCTATTCAGGACTGACGCCCTGCCCCTTTTAAATCCTAGCTGGAACACTGAACCTGAAATGTTGAAAAATTTCCATTTTTCATCAATTTTTGGAGAAATATTGAGTTTTAGTCGACCAATGGCTGTTAAAATACCAAATCATAATATAATCCATGCAACTTTGTCATATACAACACGCGTTTTGCGTGTTCTAATTATTTCTATGCGAACGGAACATAGACAAAAAAATTACAGGGAAAATTTGTTTTGGGTAGGAGTAAGATTTTCGGTATTCAGAGTCATATTTAATACCTTTTGTTTTTCTAAGCAATGTTTAAGACAACTAATGTTTCGCTTGATACAATTTACTGGCATAGTTGCAGATATATCCTCCAGATTTGGCATATATAACGATTTGACAGTGAACTTTGGACAATTCTGAATTGTTAAAAATTCCCATTTTTCATCAATTCCCCACAAAATATTGAGTTTAAGTCAACAAATGGCTGTAAGATATAAAAAATCATAATATAATCCATGCAACATTGTCCTGTACAACATACATTTTGCGTTTTCTGGTTGTTTTTTATGCGAAAATAGACAAAAAATTGACAATTTTTAGAGTAGATTTGTTGGAGTAGGGGTAAGTTTATTGATGTATGATGTTTATATTACCTAAACACCGCCATTATTTGTATAGATTTGTTGGAGTAGGGGTAAGTTTATTGATGTATGATGTTTATATTACCTAAACACCGCCATTATTTGTAATGGTTGTAAAGCAAATATAATAAGCTTCCATTTGATACCTATTTTAAATGATATTTGTTTACTAAAACATTAGGCAAAAAGAAAAAGACAAAATTTCTTCAAAAAAGAAAATATTCAAAGATCCATGTATTTGGTCTATTTGAAAATAAATTTTTGGTAAACATCGTCTTAACATGTTTTATATTGAAGACAATAGATTATAAAAACTTGGGTTCTTTGTAAAGCTCATACAAAAAGCAATTATTTTAAACCTTGGGAAACATATTTGGTCAACATTTTGAAGCACTGAAAGAAAAACTTGAACGAAATTTTCCAAAATTTAGGTAGGTGGGTCTAAAATGGGTCCAATTTACCAGTGCGTGCAGGTTATGCTCGTGTGAACATCTTTTATTTTGAAAAGGGGATGTACGCGGACTTCAAAAAATGGTGGGGTTCGGAAGTGGGGGTGCACGGGGTGTTATTCCAGCCCATGGACTATAATATCAGTAGTTCTTATAATCTAGAGCGCTCTTCTCAACCAGAACAGGAAAAATTTAATTCCAGCTGTCATAACAGTGTCCAGATTTTCAACTTATTATCTCTTTATTGGTTTAGTATTATAGTCCCTTTATCAGAGACCGATTGAATAAATTTGGATTTTAATGAAACTTTCACTGAATTATGTATAAATATGTTATATAAGAAGAAACACATATTCTTACATAGTCTATAGTTTTATTTTAAATCTTTCAAAAATGTTTTAATAATTTACTTTAATATAACAATAACACTATTTTTGTTTGTAATATTTTTTGTTTATTTTAATAACATGATTTTTATTTCTTAAATTTATTGACAACAGTATAAAATTTGCATTTTTTGCATTCTAAAAAATAAGGGGCAGATAATTCTCTATTTTTTTTTTCACCTCTAGTTTTGTTTAATAGCGTTATTGCCCGCGGGACACTGCCTATATAAGTGGTACTGGGTATGTTCCGACAAACAGGGTTGCATTTTTAGCTGAATTTTCTAGAAAGGGGTATGATTTTTTTAACCTTGTCTTGAAAGGGGTCAGATTTTCTTGTCTGATGGATTATGATGGGGTATTAAGACCTATTAAGAGAAGATCTTGTTACATAAATATATCATAAAAGCATCTCAAAAGTTCAGCAAGAATCAGTTGCTAATAATTGCATTCTAACAAATTATTTGACTATTTAATTGGTATATTGACTTGACATGAAGAAAAATCCTACTTCTTATGTAAGAAGGGTTCTATACTTGTACACATTTGTCTAGAATGGGGTATAGGAATCACGTCAAAATTTGTCTAGAAAGGGGTCGAGGTTTTGAACCACTGGAAGAACACCCCCGTCAATTTTCAGACCAGACCGAGTCACAAAGCAAAATAAAAAATAAAAACTGAATATAAAAAGTCGGATCAGTAAAAGATAAACATAGGATGATAAAAGTAGCTTTGTAAACGACAGATAATTCGGTCTAAACAGAAGGTGACACATTCAATATTTTACTATTTTATATATCTGTGTACCCAGCTAGACATATAATTAATTATATGGTGTACCTAAATGATATATTTATTATGCAATGTATTGTCCCTGATTATATTGATCAATAACTGTAAACGCATAAGCCCTCGCATAAGATCAAAATTTTACAAAGAGAGGGATCATCTTTTGATTCTTCCACAGATGGCCGTTTTCCATGTTAGACAGTCCATAGAAGACATGGTTGCGTAAAGCCTCGGGGGGGAGGGGGAGCCTCGCGTAAAGCAGTATTAAACTTTCAACAGATGAACAAAGAAAAAAAAGAACGTGGATAACATATCAATCACTGAAGTGCAGAGACTTGGCAAAATGGGAACACTAGAAGACGCGGTACATTCACAATAAATACGAACAACACAAACATAACGTCAAAAACTGCAGAACTCACAGTGGGAACTCTCATAATCAGCTGCTCATGACTGTTGCATATAATGAACCATGAAGTATTCAAGACCGATTACTAAGTATGTCGATTTGAAAATGTCTGTTCTCATTGATTTTGTGAAATCCTAAATTCATTTTACATGTGATGTAATGATGAAGGCCATAGAATTTCTGAAATGAGGAAAGTAAAAAAGGCTGAACATTTCCTTGACATAGCAGTTACTATGTATTTTAAGTCACTGTATAAGCTACGTGCTACACAATAACGAATCAACTCTGAAATAAACACTACGTATACGCCGTGGAGGTGCTTAGGTATGTAGGTATTTTGCTAGTTAAAATCATCGTTAAACAATTTTACCCAAGTTTCATGAAAATCAATTCATCAGATCAGGATTAGTAGCGGATAAGAGATAACAGATTGCTGTTTGCTGTTCTCCACCTTGAAATTCACTTGACGCTTCTGCTTTAGTTTAAAAAATGATTTAGATGACTAATGAAATTGAAGGGGAAAGAATTTCTCTAGCCTATTTTAAAGAAAAGCATGTTTCATTATCAGTCAAATATGAAAAAAAGGAAATGGGGTAAATGTCAAGGAGACAACATCCCATCTCCAGGTAAAAACGACCCAAAACGAAACATCTAGGGGTCACCGTACGGTCTTCAACACAGTGGGGAACCTCTCACCATATAGCAAGCCCAAAATGTCCCCCAAAAAGCAAAAAAGTGGATAGTTCAATGGAAACAAACCACAATCAATAACCCGAATATAGTTTGACTAGCATAATTTTACGAAGGTAAAAAAAAATCGCTTCTTTAGGTTTTAAACAATGTGTGTCATTTCTCTATCTTTAAATGTGTGTAAGACATACATATACCAGTTGAACGCTATAGGCTATACTAGAATATCCGAAAATGCAAACAAACGGACAAAAAACATGAACATGTTCTCATTAACTCCGTTAATGTTAAAAATGTTTCCTGCTGGCGACCATCTTAAGCAGGTCACTTCGTTTAATGTGAACATATACAAGGATTACTGTGACAAAGTTTGGTTACAATTGTCTCAAAAGACCCGTAGAAGAAGATCTTTGAATGAGCTTTTCCATTGGATTTAATGTCAAACTATGTTCCCTTCTGGTAGACATCCTGGATAAGATGGCGACATGACGGACATTTCAAAGGGAACTACTCAAGGACTATTGTAATCAAATCGGTGCCCATTGGTCAAGTGGTATAAAAATTCTTTGAAAGTGTCTTTGGGGGTCCATTTTAAGCTATGTTCCCATTTTTTGATGAGCTGCAGAATTGTCGTGCACTATTTTTGAATTAGACAACGACTTAGTTTGCTTTCAGTTAGCTTATTGTTTTTCGAGAAGATGATTCCATAAGGTTCATCTTGGTTTAGATTCTGACATGACAGACACCATTTTAAAAGGGAATTACCCAAACACTATTGTGATCAAATTTGCTTCAAATGGGACGATGGTTTCAGAGAAAGTGTTCCCATATGATCCATTGTTACACAATGTACCATGATTATGCAAGGAATGTGGGTAACAACTTAGGTTTTTAATTGGCTAGGCGGTTTTTAAGAGGAATACTGAATGAGTTTTCCCCTAGTGTGCAGTTTGAATTATGTTCCTCTTGGTGGCCATATTTGGTCAAAGGCGGATATGACAAATAATATTTTTAAAAGGGACCAATAAATGACTATTGTGATCATGCTTGATCCAAATGACCAAGTTGTTTCAGGAGATTTTTAAAAAGTGTCACCCTAAGATCCAATGTTATCTAGTTTCCCTCAGGATGTTTGAATGGAAAACAACGGACGCAAAGTGACAGAGAAAACTCAACCTGGCTCTGCCTACACAAATATTCGACTGATCTTTGAACGAACTTGAGATATCATTTAGTAAAATGTACTATATAGATATTATCGACATCCTTTTGAGAAATAAACTTCTTATGGCGTTTATACTTTTTGGACAATGGAAACACAGCGTCCCTGTATTATACCCATAATGCCTTGCCTAGGGACTAGGGAGGTAGCAAAATAAATGATTCAAATCTACAACCTATATAGAATTCTTGCATGATTAAAAGAAAGGTACAAAACTGTTTGGAAGTGGATGACAGAAATGGAGTAATACCCTTACATTTGCATACACTAAGCTTAGATGATAAATTGCTAAGATAGCATGGGAATGTGTAGAAAAAAACTAGAGGTTGTCGGAACGACAGCTATCCCTGCACTCCCCGTTTGACAAAGAAAACAGTTGTTTTACCCTTGCGCATAATTTTTCTCAATATTTTTGAAATCAAACTATTAATAGTCGTTATTTTACAAAAAGAATTTAAGGATATATGGTTGTTAGACAGAATTCCAAAAAATAAATGGCCTTTGAGACTTCAGGAAATTTACCAAGATTGGAATCAAATATTTTTGAAATCAACTTGTCATAAACTAAACAAACTATTTAGGTATGGTTGCTAGGTAGAATTCCAAAAAATAAGTTGTCTTTGAGACTTTCAGGAAATAAACCAAAACTGGAATCAAATATTTTTGAAGCCAATTGATGAAAGTGTTTGTCCTAAATTAAAGAAACTATTTAAGTATGGTTGCTAGGAAGAATTTTAAAAAAGCGGTCTTCGAGACTTTCAGGGGAAATCAAATATTTTTTTGAAATCTATTTAATTAACTTGTCTTTAACTTAACAAATTATCTTAGTATGGTTGCTACGTAAAATTCAAACAAAACTAGATGTTGTCGGAAACGACAGCTATCCCCGCACTCCCTGTTTGATACAGAAAACAGCTGTTATACACCCTTGGCATATTTTTTCATTATTTTTTATATCTACCTATTGATAGTCATTATTGTTACTAAAAGAATTCTAGGATATATGGTTGCTAAGTAGAATTCCAAAAATTCAGTGGTCTTTGAGACTTTCAGGAAATTTACCAAGATTGAAATCAATATTTTTGAAATCCAGTTGATGAAAATGTTTTTTCTAAGCTAAATAAACAATTTAAGTATGGTTGCTAGGTAGAATTCCAAAAAATAAGTGGTCTCTGAGACTTTCAGGAAATTTACCAAAATTGGAACCGCCTTTCAGAATCCTAAGTTATCAGAATTTTGTTTTTTACCAAACAAAATTAAAAAAAAATATGTGTCTTTGACATTTTCAGGAAATTTACCAAAGCTGGAACCGGAACCAAAATTCCAGAAGCTTATTGCAAATCTATAGACTGCATGCAACAATTCTGCATAAAGATTTGATCCCTAAATCCAAAAATGTAGGAGGAGTTTGCGTCGCATGCCACATGTGTCTAATCCACATCTTTGGGTCTTTGTAAAAATTGACATCATGGGGCCTCTTGTTTGCACCAAGACCAATATCAAAAATCCGAAAGCTTATTGCGCATCTGCAGACTATATGCAACAATTCTACAACAAATTTAAATCCCTAAATCCAAAAATGTAGGAGGAGTTTGAGTCACAAGAAAAGTGTGACGGACGGACAGGCGGAGGGTATAACATTATCCCGAACTTTCTTCGAAAGTGCGGGGATAATAAGTGGTCTTTGAGGCTTGTACCAACATTGGAATCAAATATTTTTGAAATCCAATTGCTTCATTTTTGGAATCGAACTGATTAAAATGTTTGTCCTAAACTAAACAAACTATTTAAGTATGGTTGCTAGTTAGAATTTAAAATAGTGATAATAAGTGGTCTTTGAGACTTTCAGGAAATATACCGAATTTGGAATCAAATATTTTTGAAATCAAATTGCTGAAAATGTTTGCCCTAATTGAAACAAATTCTAAAAGTGTGGTTGCTAAGTAGAATTTCAAAATATAAGTGGTCTTTGAGACTTTCAGCAAATTTACCAAACTTGGAATTACATTTAAGAATTCTATTTATTCAAAATATTGTTTTCTGCTAAATACTTGCTAAAATACATAATTATGTACTCAAATAAAAAAAAAGGAGTTTTTGACATTTTCAGGAAATTTACCAAAGTTGGAACCGGAACCAAAATTCCAGAAGCTTATTGCAAATCTACAGACTGTATGCAACAATTCTGCATAAAGATTAAATCCCTAAATCCAAAAATGTAGGAGGAGTTTGTATTGTCATTTTTTTTATACTTTTGTATGATTATACGTGAATTGTATTGTTCAAACACTTTCATGCCAGTTTTGGGCCAAAAATTGGTAATAAAATATTTACTTACTTACTTACTTACTGTGAGCAGTAAAAGTTTTGCCACTTGTAATTTAGATTAAGATCAAACAAAAAAATAAGTTATATATATAGCACCGCGCTTACGAATTAAAATATTAATTGCACGAAAACCGCGTAGCGGTTTGAGTGCAATAAATATTTTAATGAGTAAGGCGGTGCTATATATGATTTGTAATATGACCAATGAAAAACGTTTTAACAAGAGTGCGTTAAATATGCTAATGATTTTAAACATGAATGACAGGTAACAATCAACACAGCCCTAAACAGCTAAACGTGCAATTAGCACGTGATTTCAAACGAGTACACATTTCAAGACGTACTGTTGCGTTGCAGTTTGTAAGGTGATTAGGTGTTCAATTTATTTTTGGTTGTTTTTATCACACACGTACGTACATATACTGCACCTGTTTTTTTTTCACTCGTTCAATTTAATAATTATCTCAAAATTCAAAATCAAACAACTATTTATTTGAAAAAAAATCATAGCTCCTCCCCCATCCCCAGAAAACCAAATGCTGCTTTCACTCATATATACATAATAGGTATTTTGTAGATCCAACACAAAACGTTTCTGTACAGTAAACAGTACAGTTACATGTAAACGGTACACAACATTAAGGAACGACTATCTGATTTTCGGGGTTTGATTTGAAACCAAAAAAAATATTGCAATAACAAATACACGATATTGATGTGGCATTTTGTGAGATGGACATGAAAATACATAATTTTTCTAGGTAAAATCGCCCCCTCCCCCGAGAAATCAAATGGTCGTCCTCTCATCTTTACATAATTAGCACTTAGTTTCTGCATTTAAACAACAGTTACATCGGTCAATAAAGTCCGATACCTCTGCCATGCTGGCAGCCTTTTTGTTTGCTAGGGACTTCTTTAAGGTTCCTTTAATTTTAGAGTACAAACATGCAATAATTATAACAAAATAGTAAACATAAAAGAAATAAACAGCTGCGCCAAGAGCGCATGATACGCCCGTCCCCACTTTAAAGCAAACTGATTAAATGATTCTTGAAATTGAAAACTCCATATGAACAAACATAACAAGGGACTTCTGATATGTATCAATTATTTCATCTTATGTTAAACAGTCAAAAATGTAAATTAGTTTAGGGGTAGTAATGTCTTAAAATAAAAGAATATTAATGTGTAGACAGAAATTGCAATTTCATACTTTTTTTAAATAATCAAAGTCCCATAACTCTGGAACGAAAAATCCGACGACAAAATAAAACAATAGGAAGCTTTCTTCCGTCATATCCAACAATCCTGCAAAGTTTCAAGAAAAATGTTCAAAGCGTTCTCTAGTTAGAGTACGACGTGTGGACGGACGGACAGACGGACGGACGGACGGACGGACACCGGTATACCATAATACGTCCCGTCAAAGACAGGCGTATAAAAATGACTAGACGTTTAGATTCAAGAAAAAAACAACAACTTTACTTTGAAACTGGGACTAATAAGGGAGAGAGATCCAAAAGATAGTCGTTACACAGTTTTACAAACATAAAAAAAAGAAGACATAAAAAAA
>MJUU01025789.1:56193-75201 GCA_002080025.1 Modiolus philippinarum | reverse complement strand
TTTGGTAGAGTACTTAAATTTTCACACTTTAATTCAACGTTTGGTAGAAATTCTTTCCTGTGTTCTTCGTAAGTTTGGCATTCAAGTGTAAAGTGGATTTCGTCCTCAATCTTACCCTATTTACAAATTTCACATATTCTATTTTGTATCTTTTTATATCTACCAACCTCGATAGCAAGCTGATGTGAGCTTATCCTAAAATTTGTAAAACATTTCAGGACATCTGGGTTTCTAATAACTGAAAAGTATTTTTCTCTACATAGTCTAGTTATAAAGAGACCATATGTTCTAAGTTTTCCAGTTTGGTTATTTGCACAATCTACAACTGATTTTGACCAAGAGTTTTTGAATCTAAGAGTTAGTCTTTCACGTACTTTTTTTTCTTTTATACATTTCAATGGTAAATTTAGATGTTTCAGTACAAAGTAAATACTTGATAACCAACTCGGTTTATTGATCGTATAAAGATTATGATTTTCTTGAAAGGCATTTCCCAAAAGCGAGTCATCAGGTGCCTCTGCAAGTCGCTGAATGTATTTACAACTGTTACTTATAATGTCAATGTACAATGGATATCGACCAACTTCTCCCAATATTGCATTATTTGAAGCCCTTTTATGTACGCCACACATATATTTAAGTGATTTAATATGTAACTTATCGCAGTATAAATTATTAAAAGAATTCTCTAGCATGTAATCAACTTTTTTTGTAATTGTTGACTCAGTGTTCGCTGTACCCCATATTTCACACTGGCTTAACCACATGATCAAAAAGGTGAAGTAAAGTATTCATATTTGGTTTTGTAGTGCCAAAGCATTTAGCGAGCTTAAAAAATGCCTTTAAACCACGCTTATATAAATCATGTTGACAGGTTACAAATGATCCGGAAGCATTAAACATTATTCCAAGATATTTATATGATAATGTGTGTTCAACTTCTGATCCTTTATACAAAAACATGGTATCTGTCAATCTACCATTTTTATGGAAAATCATTATTTTACACAGTAAGACAGATTGTCGCAAAAAGTTGATAGTGTATACATATCAAACAAAAAAGGTTACAATTGTATACAATGTGTATTTTTAACGAACGCAGATCAGTTTTAGAATGTAAGCTTGGGGTGTAAACTTTGACTTCTCTTCTCAGTTAAACTTTTGCCACTTGGTTGACTCTTTTACTGTTATTTTTATGTACCAATCGTATTTGTTCTATTTTTAGATGAAAAGGGAACGTCATATGCACCAGTTCAACAATAATTAGCACGGGGAACCAGTTTTAGCACTTTATTAACGATGACCTTTCTGACCTATAGATTACTTGGCAATTATATTTATTGCACATTTAACAAATGTTTCTTTGTCAAATAAACTGTTAAGTAAATTTTTAAAGTTGGAAAAAGAATATAAACAATGAAAGGGGTGAAGTACATTCCACGATTCCAGCTTTAATCAACGTACTATTTTCTGGCGGAACAATACAGAAAATGGCGATATGCTGTTAGGTCGACAGTTGAAATGATGTGACAAGTGAAACAAGCCAGAATGAACCGTCAAATCACAAAGAATTCTATACACTAATTAAGTTTAATATTCTTTTTATAATTCAGAAAAACACGTTGCTAAGTAGTTGATTTGGTACCCTATACGTATCAGTTGTCGAATCGAATTTGAATAGAAAATGAGTCGCCAGCCACCTCGTAAAGACACAAAAATGCGAATAAGAGCATTTCCCGTAAGTATGACGGTGAAAAGTATTATTCTTTAAAGCTTGCTTTTTAAGATCCAGTTGGAATATTATGGTAAACACTGCCATAGACGTCTTGGAACCATTTTATAATTTACTAGACGATCACTGACGGGAAAAATGGCGGGCGGAAGTGGCATAATGAATGTAAATAAAAACGTCTGCTTCAAATATTATGACGTTTTCATGTATAAAAAGAAGTCTTTTGGGCCAGATGTGTAATAATAATGAACGATGGTATTATTTACTATTATAATATATGTGCTATAGATAGGGTGTTAAGTATCATATGCAGCAAACGTGTCCAAGATAGAAAAAAAAATATTATGGGTCTTGATGAGTCCAGAGACATATAGATACAGAGATTAGAAACTCCTTGTTAATCCTATGTAAAAATCAGTAATAACAGGCGTGTGAGAGATTTCCCGTGAGGTTAGTTAATTTTTACTTCACAACTCATGAAATTTTAATTAAAACTAAAAATCAAAATAATATAGCAGACCACAATGTGTTTTCGATGATGATATTCCTGCAGTCACAGGGCCTAATCTGTAGTGCATTTAGGGGCCGAATTTCGGCCCCATTCCCAATGGGCAAAAAACGTTATTTTTCCCAATTTAAAGGAATAAAATTCCCAATACGTCGTTTTCGAGATCCCTTCATTCCCGGAATGACGTAACATCTTTTATGACGTTCCTTGCGTTTTCGGGTTCACTCACATTTCCGGTTTATTATATTTCCAACACACACGTCAATGCGTCTCAGAAAGCCTACCTAATTTGTAACTTCGGTATTTTGTTATTTGTTACATAAGAGAATTTTACTTTCCCTGTGAAGATGAGTATTTGTTCTGAATGACGTGATTTTTATTTACATTTTTTTAAAGATTTTTTTCCCAGTTCAATCGACGCAAATGCACCGAAATTGAAGTTCACTTCCAAACATAAAAATCTTCTGTTATCCTGCAGACAGTGCAGTCATGTTACTGCGGTTCTTAACTTCAAGCTTCATAATAAAATAGAATGAACAAAATACGACTTTTTACAACATTATATAAGTCGAACTTGTCCAATAAGATATTGTTATTTACAACAAGTACGAAGCGGAAGACGTCAAGCACCGCAACGTCACTATTGTCACGTGACAAAGTGCTAAAATAAGTATGTTGTCCCGTAGTAGATCTTATCTCGAAAACGACGTATTTCGTTTTTGTCCAACCATGACGAAAAAAATAGTTTACGTATCGTGGTTTATTTACATGAAATAGACTGACACCTATCTTTTAGCGGTAAACCAGTCACCTGATATTGTGATTATGAAAGCTCCCGAGGAACGCAGAATAATTGCTCTGGTTCCTTCATTTCCGGTTTGTTTTTCCTATACTTACCTATATATCGGGTACCAGATTGTTTATTTGTCGAGATCGTGTCAGAGGTTGCCAAAATCGGCACGTAGTGGATTAATAACCTTATCTTCAGCAGAAATCAGAAATGTTTTCATTACTTCATCACATTTGGAAATATAAAAGCCGTTTTACTAGATGTAGTGGGTGAAACGAACCGTCTGTTTTACTCCCTATGGACGTGAAATTCAATGTGTAGGTCTTTATATTTCAACTTGAAATGAAATATTGAGTAAATTTCTACTCCTGGGATCGAGTTTAGAATTTTTTTAAACCAGCACCTTCAGTAAAACTGCAGGCACATCCCGAGATAGTTGACATTTTTAAGAATTATAAAAAAAAGTATAGAAATAAAAATGTTCAGTTTGCATAGCTTGATAAATGTGATTTCTTTATGCATACATGATTGCTTTGAACAAACTTTGCAGTAAAAGGGGGGGGGAGTAAATAGAAAGCATGCATTATACAAATCAACTGTTGAACTTACTACTACTTTTCTCAATTTTGAACAAATCACGTGAAATTTCCCAATTTAAAAGGCACAGGACCCTGTGTACAAAAGGTGGGATTAACCCCTGAGTCGATTTAACATGTTTAACATGTTTAAGGTAAGCGAGCAGGTTGAAAAGGTTTCACAACTCTTATCAACCAAAATATGTAAAACCCAGGATGAAACCTTTTTTTCTAGATGTTCTGTCCTTTAGAATGTTTAATGAATTTGGTTTTTAAATACAAAAGGAGGCATAAAATGTGTTCATTTTTATTGGATTATTTATCACAAATTTTATTTCTATTTCATTTTTTAAAGACATCTTTTAATTTTTTTCCAGATGACTATGGATGAAAAATATGTGAATAATATATGGACTCTACTGAAAAATGCCATCCAAGAAATTCAGAAGAAAAATAACAGTGGGCTTAGTTTTGAAGAATTATACAGAAATGCTTATACCATGGTCTTACATAAACATGGGGAGAAATTATATACAGGATTACGTGACGTAGTTACTGAACATTTAGTTAACAAGGCAAGATAATTAAAACAGTTTATATAATGATACAAGAAATTAACCAGAATTCAGTACAAGTTATCATACGGAGGAGTACAATAAATACTACACTCACTAATATCTAATAAATATCTTTGGCTTGTGATTAGCACAAAAAGGTGTTACAAATAAGAACAGGTGATTTATAATCATAACAAAAAATTTATAATTATAGACACTGCTATTGGATTGGTTTATATTATGCAGAACATTCAAATTGTAAATTGTCTGCTGGTGTAAGACATATCACCAATACAATCATAGAGTTAAATTCTATTAGAGATATACTCTATATTAATCAGAGTTTGCTGTAAAATTGGGTTACAGTATATTAATGTAAAACTGTTGCAACCATTGAAATTGTAGATTTTTTATACACAAATTTGAGAAGATGTTCTAGCACTTTCTCCAGACACACACAGTTCATAGATTTTGAGAATTTGTTTTATTTATTAATTAAATTTTGGTATTTTTTTAACCTAGATTCGGGAAGATGTTCTAGCAGCATTAAACAACAATTTTCTTCAGACACTGAATAGTGCATGGAATGATCACCAGACATCCATGGTGATGATCAGAGATATATTGATGTATATGGTAAATTGATAAATATGTTGTAAATCAACTGGTCATACAGCGAAAGGGGATTGATAGATGGTCAATATTTTATGATTGATTGATTGAATATTGTTTAACGTCTACTCAGCAATATTTCAGCTATATCAAGACGAGAACAAGTTTGTTAACAAATAATTACTTTCGGGTATGGAAAGGGTCATGGGACGGGAAATTCTGACTGCCACTGGATGGAGGGTGAAATCGAAAAGGGCGGAGAATTTAGCCTTGTAGCCGATCACCTACGGACCACTAAAAAAAGGCTTGCTACAAGGGTTCTTTAATGTGCAGGAAGCGTGGCATTTCTTCCAACACGTGGACCAGAGTTTACATCCCATCCGAAAGATGGGTTGTGTATTAATTAATCCCGCACAACCATGGAATGGGTCCTATTTCTATATCCTGGGACCCTCGGGGTCAGCCCCCGTTTAGGAGGGGTCACACTCCGCAAGCCGGAGATACTAGGTCCTATTTCTATATCCCAGGGTTCCCTCGGGGTCCTCTGTTAGGAAGACTCATACTCCAAGCTCAGAGGATGCTGCAGGCCTATTCATAAGCCGGGACCGCGCATGGCAGAATATTTTATGTCTCAATCACATGTTTTGTAAATTGAATTGTCAATCAGCAAAAAAAACCAAACTTTTAGCCAGATTTATATTTTGTATCAGATAATTTATTTTAATACAAAAATACGGAAGTTGCATAATAAACAGTAACGGCTATTCCATTTAAAATTTCAACCGGGNAGTTTAATGATATATTTTGATTTTTTTCTCTTGGTGGGGGGGTATAAAAATAAGTGACGTTCCACCCCTTGGTGGGAATTTTTACTGGAATAGCCCTAAAGTTTTGTTATACTATACACATGTTTCAAGGAGTAACCTATTGGAATCCAGCATAATATGGAAAGCTTTAATCCAAAAATAATCAGAAAGAAGTACTCATTACCAAAAATATCAAGATAGTAATCCAAATTTAAAACCTAGGACATCCAAGAAATGCAATACATTGAATGAAGCCTCACTATTTTATAGGATTTAAATCATATTGAAGGAAAGATTTTTGGTTAGTATTTTATACATTGGCCATAGCTGTCAATTATGAAATTAAACAGAACAAACAGGAGAAACACTTTAAATTTTAATCATTATTTGTGTTGCAGGATAGAGTATATGTACAACAGAATAATGTAGATAATGTTTACAATCTTGGACTGATGATATTCAGAGAGAAAGTTGTACGACATCCAATGATCAGGGATCATCTTCGAAGTACGCTATTGGAAATGGTAGCAAAAGAAAGAAGAGGAGAGGTTGTAGACAGGTAATTCAAAAAGATTGATGCAGAATGGCATATACATCCATGTATCAAGCAAAACATAACATTTCAATAGTCCCCTATGCTAAAATCACAGTAAAAATCATAGAGTACAATATGTTACATAGAAATAAATTGTGTGTAAACATAAACTGAGAGAGCTTCTTGTAACTGCTAGTCTGTAGAGCCAGTTGAAGAGGCTGTTGACTTATCCAAGCAATACATAGTGATGGATATTACTGGCTGAGAACCAATTCTCGCCAGGTATCCAATCTCGCCACTTGCCGTTTCTACAAAATGTTTTAGATTTTTCTGTGAAAGTTTTGGTACCCTGTAAAGTTGAATACTGGTTTATTTCAAACAACAGATCAAATTTTAACTGAACATTTTTAGTTAGCAGAAAAATTGTAAATGGCGAGATGAGGTACCTGGTGAGACTGGGTACACTGTCAGTATATCTTCAAATGGAGTATACATTGTAAACATTTTGTATGAAATAGATATATTGTGCAATGCAGTCATTCAGGCAGAATCAGTTTGGTACATAGGAGGCATGCCATATGCTAAGAAACAGCTTCTTATCATAAGTAGGGCCAAAATTAAATTATTGTTTGTTTCCCTAAACCTGATGCTTCCCAGCCAGGTAGGGAAATTTTTTTTTCTGGAAAAATCAATTTCACAACAAATTTTAACAACATGAATTTTTGATGCAAAAAAAAATTTCCTCTCAAAAATAGGCAATAAAATTTTTGGGTAGCAGGGATTTTTCTGGGTCGGTTGGGTTTGGGGAAACAATATTTTATTTTAGGCCTAGTCTGTAGAGCCTGTTGAACTTGCAGTTACCAGAATGACTTGTGCAAGCAACACATAGTAATGGAAAATATATCTCCAGTTTGGGTATTGTAGACATTCTGAATGAAATAGATATATTGCACCATTCAGTAGATCAAACAGGGGTTAAACAGTAGATGGGTAACGATTCATTGATGAATCGATTATATCGATCGAAAGTGATGACGATTCCAGTATTGTATCGTTGGTCGTGATACCGAAAATGGCCTTGTTTTATACAACTGCATACGATCCGATCTGCGTTTTAACGGCGCCAATATGGTGGCAGTCGTATATGTTAACGAAATCTTCATAGTGAATACTCCCACAGCTTATGCATGTTATAGATCGATAGAATTACTTATATTTAATTACAATTATGACAGATACATGTCTCAAATATTAAAACAATTGTACAATGCAAGTCAGTCTTGATATCTGCTGAATTTATGTCATGAAAACAAGATTTGCAATAACACGATACATATCGTGATAGTATCGTATTGCATCCAGATATCAGGATACGTATCGTATCGATGCTCAGCTCTGTAATAAACAGTTTGTTCAAGAGATTCAGGCTTCCTAAGTATTTTCAGCTTAGATGACTAAATTTTAAAAAAAGCAACAGAAAATAATCAAATGTATAGAATTATTGTCCTGATTGTCACATAGAGAGATTCGGATAATTTCTCAATATTGAAATAAAACAGTCCTGTACAAATGTACATTGCTGTACTTGTATCATGATACATCATGTATATCATTTACTGTACATACTTTTATAATAATACATGCATGCTCTCAGTTTATATTAAATGCACATGAGTAAGTCATTTTCTCCATATTGTTTCAGGGGTGCTGTTAAAAATGCTTGCCAGATGTTAATGGTTCTAGGTATAGATTCCAGAGCTGTTTATGAGGAAGATTTTGAAAGACCATTTTTAGAGCAGAGTGCAGAGTTTTACAGGGTAATTATAAATAGTGAAGTTATTTATGTCAAAATTGTCAAAACAAAATTCATAGTAAACAAGGTAACATAAAAAAACAATAAAACAACCAGATTTCAATATCTTCCTGGTGGGACAATAACATTGGTCTGAAGTTTCTGTCAAATAAAACTGGTATGGGACTTGTTCAATCGGGTAATTTAAAAGTCAGTCATGACAAAGATAAAATTATTTTCTTAGATTGATAATCAATTGCCAGTATTTTCTTTGCAAAATCCATGAATTCAACTCGAGAATGTTCCATTGGTCATTTGAATGTATTAGAAGTGGTAAAAATCTGAGACAATTAGAATGTCTGATCAAGCAAACTTTTCATGACGATGAAATCACAACAAAACATTGCCCTGTTTTAAGGTGAAATACAACACGTACAATGTTAGTGAAAATACTTGTATATTTTGTGTTCAGCTATATCACAATAAGAACATCGTTCCGATGCATATACTGTACATACAGAGAGGAAGGAAAAGAATCATTGGATATAAAATTGTTGCTGCCTGAATCAATATAAACATGAAGTTTACTCTTGCAACTTGTAATTCTTGTAGACTTCAAAGGACTTGTTGTAAGGAATGTTGAACATTCACCTAGCATGGCATTCTCTCTATGTACATGTATTAGCCGGAAATGGTGAACAGCTTTTTAGACATTTAAAGATTTTCTTTAACCAACTGAGGATTGATAAAAAAAATCTTTCAAGAGACTTAAGTAATCTTTTGCTTATCTTATTTTAGTCTGAAAGCCAGAAATTCCTGGGAGAAAACAGTGCATCAGTGTATATAAAGAAGGTTGAAGCTAGAATAAATGAAGAAGCAGAAAGAGCTACTCACTATTTAGACAGTACTACAGAAGATCCTATTGTTAGGGTAAGTCAAATGCTAGCATTTTAAGGGGTACAGATATAAATGTTCATTTCTGATTGTCAGATTTTGATTGTCTGCTAGCCTGTTCAGTACATGCCTGATATCATTGACTAATTTATTTCTGGGAAGAATTAATAAGATTTTCATGTTAAACTTTTCTTTTGATATGTTGACTCCCAAAAAGTTTTGATTATTTTACTCTAGAGACTCGAATATTTATGAAAAATTATATTGTATTTGTATCAGCTGGTACACAAAAAATCACAATCCAAAAGAAAGACAAAAATCAAACTAAAACTACATGTATAATAGGAATTCAGGACAGCCAGACCTAGTACATATGTACATGACCAAATAAAGTAAAAATGGGTGATTGTTGTATGATCCTTACAAATTGGCAATATTTTGGTTATAGTACAAACACTAAGATGTTTATGTCACAATACATATACGTGTAAATGGGAGTAGAATATGGACGGAACATTTTGATTGGCAAGATAACCCAAATATTAAAGACTATCAAATTATTAATGGAGTCCAGGTTATTCAAAGAGAGCCTAATGCTAGGAATATTTTACAAGTAGAGAGCATAGCACTTTGCACAAATTGATCATACTCTATGTGTATTTTCAGGTATTAGAAGAGGAGTTGATTAGTAAACACATGAAAACAATTGTGGAGGTAAGGTGAATTTGTTTAACAGAAAGTATAATTGACCCATGGTATGAAATGCATGCAAAAAAGCCCTTTTAGTCCATTGTCACATCATGGTACATGTAATTGATCTAAACTAGGAAGAGACCCTGTATTTGATTCTCTTTGTAAATTGGTGATAGCAATTAGTGAAGGTTAAATTCGTTTTTGAAAGATAAACCTGTGTAAGAAAGAAAGGATTACAGTCAAATTTTGGGTAATATTGAAAATCATTCAAGTCAATAATTTTTATTATTAAATTACTGTAGGTTAATTTGAACCTCTCGTTGAGATTGAAATACTCTACTGTTTCACTTACCGTTTTTTGGTGTGTATTAAACGCACATTTTTTTCCTCAGAAAGCTCCCAGCAAAAGGGGGTGCGTTTTATCTATGCGAACTTCAGAAGACTAGATTTTTTTAGCACCTGAACAAAGAAAATTTTGACCGGAAACGGCATTGAAAATATGTGTCAAACCTTTGTTGTGGCCCGTATGAGAACTGTGTTTGTTGAAACTGATGTTTGCCCGTGTTTACAACATTTGTATTCTATAAAGCATTGTTAGGTATTGTTTTCCAATGTCAACAAACAGTTATTTTCCCGGTGCTCGTAGTTTTTCTCTATTCCGTCCGCCATTTTTGTTTGGGTATAGCGTATTGATCAATTGTCGGTACCCCTCTAAGGAGAATTGAATGTGTTATTTATATCACTCTAGGTAATTAACTGCAACAGGTAAATAGGATTAACGTTTGTGACAAGTGCTTATGTTTATATTACTGATAATACAACGTACTAACGGTAATATAAACATAATTAAACTGTCATAAATTTTAATCCTATTTAGGGGACAAAATCATTTAACATCGTTATTGTTATAATTAAATAAACTAGATATAAATCATTAATATTTATTCTACAGAGAAAACAAAATATTTAACAAGATTGTGATAATTAAACAAAGACAATATTTTTTATAAAGCACTAATTATCAGTTCACAGGATAATGAAATAAGCACAAAAGTCTATATAGAACTATATGATAAAAATAGGCACAAAAGTCTATATTTAAAACCCTTCGAAATCTTCTTCGTCGCTGTCATCTCGGAAGAGTCGGTACATATCTTGAAGCACTGATAAAGGTGTGTCTTCTTCATCTTGGTAATAAAAATCTTGTTCATCGTCGTCGTCGTCATCTGCAGGTGATGCTGCTTCGGTATCTTCCCACACGATGTCGTCTTCGGATCCGTCGAGTGCATTCGAAATTGTACACTTTTTGAACGCTTTCAGGATGATTGCTGGGTCTAACTCCTGCCACGCCTCGACGATCCATGTACAAATAGTAGGCAAATCTGCTTTTCTCATGCGGCCACCAGCTGTGAATGAATGGTCATCGGACTGGATCCAGGTGTTCCATTTCTGTCTCATGGCTGTTTTCATCGGCTTGTTAATGCTCACATCTAACGGCTGAAGAATAGAAGTCATGCCTCCCGGGATGATGGCTAAATCTGTCTTGTTGTTACTTAAAGTTGTTTTTACGGTGTCAGTACGATGACAACGGAAAGCATCTAGCACAAGCAAACTCTTAGTAAGGCCGGCTCCTGGACGTCGTTCCCACACACGGGTTAACCAATCTTTGGTGATACGGTCATCAAACCACCCTTTTTCATGCACGTTAACAACTATGCCCTTTGGATATTACAACTTAGGAAGTGTTTTCCTTTTAAACACGACATACGGTGGTAGCTTTCCACCATCAGCTGTGCAGGCAAGCATTACTGTGAAGCAGTTCTTTTCATTCCCCGTGGTTTTTATGCTGACAGTTGACGATCCCTTTGCTGCAATTGTTGTGTCTGAAGGTAAATCAAATGTCAATGGTGTTTGGTCTGCATTTCCAATCTGCGATAGTGGATAATTATTCTTTTTGCGTAGACCTATGATGAAGCTTTGAAATTTTGTGAGTTGTTCCTCATAATCTGCAGGTAACTTATGTGCAATATGGGTTCTGCGTCTTATGGATAAATTGTGTCTCTTCATGAAGGCATAAGACCAATCTACAGATGCTCTAAAATTGGTGTTGTCTGTTTTTCTGGCCAGGTGTAAGCTAATGCCGTAACCCTGAAGTCTACGGTCTGTAACCCACTGAAGTAGGTCTGCTTCTAACGCCGGGTAGTGAGGATTGCTCCCTCTGTTTGCCATTTTTGTCTTTGGCATTTTCTGCAATCTTTCCTTTTGTTGTCTCCACTGACGTACGTTGGTTTCATTGATATTGAATTCCCTGCCAGCTGCACGGTTGCCATGGGCTTCTGCATAACTTTTAGTTTCTCTCTTGCCGTGTACGACTGTCTTATTTTACCCATCTTCTGGTATCGAAAATTCGGGGGTATGAAATTGAAAGTAGCCGGCCGAATTATATACTCTTTAACAGCGTTGTTTTTACAATTTGAGTACACTTCAAAAGAAATTATAAATCTTTGAAAAATCATCTTGTTTTCATTAGCTTGGATATACTACCAGCAATAAGTGTTTGATGAGGTCATCGTTATAATAATTTAAAAACCTAGTACAAGCTAATTTCTTTTACAGTATCGGCTCATTAAGTAAAATTAGTTAATTAATAAACTAATTCAAGATTTTGAAAGGATATTATAAGAGATAAAACAACAACATATTAGCCCAAGCCGTAATATTTGCGTCAACCGTTCCGATTTTGACTTTTAAATTACACTTTGCAATTTACTTCCTTTGTTTACAAATCCAAAACTAGCGGTTGTGAATGCACTTAAAAGTTGAAATAAACTTGAAACAACAACGTTTGCAGTTTATAATCCTTCCAATTAGATTGGAAACTGCACCTTTTATTCACTTCAAATAACTCAGCAAGGTAATCCGTGCGTTTCAAAGACATTTTTTGCCAAGACCCCTTTTTTGAAAAATTACATGCGTGTTATACATACGAACTAGATTTTTTCTGGACCTTTTCCTTTGAGAATAGGGGTGCGTTTTATACACCAATGCGTTTAATACACACCAAAAAACAGTATTACCTCTGTCTATTTTTTTCCTTGTTACTGTAAAATGATTTATATGGATTAAGCTAATTACAGGTCTATCTGGGGACAGGGTTTATTCTAGGATTTTGAAAGCTTTAGTCACTTTTGCAGAGCGCGACAGTCATTCTTCAAAGCTCTATGTTTTAAAGATAAAGACTTTTATAGTACAAAAGATATATATGTATATCATAGGTACATTTCAGATCATGTAACTTTTGAGATCTTTGAGCTCCTTCTAATAATTAGTTTTTATTTGAACATCAACTTTTGATAATGAAATTAATTGGGAAAAAAAATCCAATTATAGTAATTTTTTTGAAAAAGGTGAAAACAAGTACAAGTATCCCCTCCCCCCTTTTCCTTGATGCTCTTGTCGTATGCTGTGTATCATAGCAACGTATGATTTAAAGTCTTCTGCTTTGGTGTTGAGCTTATGCAAGCAATTCTTTGGAATAAAATTTTATGTTTATCATCAGAGGTTATATTTTACGTCAATCTCTTCAATGGCAAAATGCAAGTTGAGAGGAAATCACAAAGAAGTTGTAATTTTGAACAAAGTCGGAAACGACTATGTACTGGTATTTCAATCAAAATAAAATTGGAAAGGCTGCATAAAGCAACAGATTTTGCTGGAAATTAATTTAATTCAAATTGGGACTGAGACAAACTTAAAAAACATTAGTATTATATATATTGGGAGTAATTTATTTGTATCTTGTAAGCCAATTATATATGCACATGCGCAATCGGAATGTTGTGGATAGAAACGAAAGTAGGACCGGCAAAATACCTATTCTGTTGAAATTAAAACTTTAACTTTAAATGATAACTTGAAATATTATCATTTCATGGCTTCCTTGTAATTAAATTATATTTAATGATTGTACCTGATTGGTGATTTGACAACTACATGTACTGTATGGTTAATTACCTGTATAATTATCGGATTAGCAATTTACCTGTAACAACATCACCTTTGTAATTAATTAATTGGCTTGGGGTTGTAAACTTGTCAAAAATATGACACTGAATATAATATCTTAATATTTTAAGGAGAAAAAGTTTACAATGACAAATTTTAAGTGACGAAAGTGGTTCAGAAAACTTTCGTCATTTTGAAAACTGTTTCGTAAAATACGAAAGTGACGAGCGCTAGAAAAATCACTGTTGGGACTATTTCTGATTGCCTATACATGTACATCACTTTATATACCCTGCAACACGTAGTGGCGAGGTATTATGTGATACCCATAGTCGTATGTCCGTCTGTCTGTCCGTTCATCCCTGAGTGATAACTTGAGAATGAAATAACACAAGGTCTTCAAACATGGTATGTAAGTTGTTTACTGCAAAACTTAGGTCAAGTTTGATTTTGGGTTCAGATTTCCAAGGAGCTCACGATTTATGCCCCTTGAAACTTTAAAATTTTGCAAACTAAAGGGTCTCCGACTGATAACTTGTGAACGAAATAAGATTACGTCTTCAAACTTGGTATGTAAACTGTTTGCTATAAATCTCAGACCAAGTTTGATTTTGGGTTCACAGGTCCAAGGGGTTCTTGAAACTTTGAATTTTTCGAAATTTTAGGGATTCCCACTGATAACTTGTGAAGAAATATCATTCTGTCTTCAAACTTGGTATGTAAGTTGTTTAGCACAACACAAGCCAAGTGTAATTTTGGCTTCAGTGGTACATAGGGTTCTGGAGTCATGTCCTTTTTAACTTTGAAATTTTGTGAAATGTAGCGGGGTATCATGCAATGCACCATTACTATTTTTAACTACATGTATGCGTTTTCAGTTTTTTGTACAACATTTCTTGGCTTCTATCAGCTGATATGATTCAGTTATATTCTATTTGTTTACATATATTTTGATGTTTTCGTGTAATATATTGCAGATTTTTTTGCCTACCTCTAAAATTCTTGATTTCCTAGAAGAGGTTTAAATAAGCATTTGACCTCAATCAATCATACATGTAATATAATTTCAATTTTCAATATTTCAGATGGAAAACTCAGGAGTTGTTCATATGTTGAAAAACAACAAAACAGATGGTAAGATGTTTAAGATGGTAGTAAAATTGAATACCAAATAAAACATAGAATAAACCCTTGTTATATACCAACATAACCAGTGAAGGATATATTGGAATACCCTTGTCCATGTGAGATTTTTTGTCTCATAAGTCTTCCTTATGATAGAATGCTGCAATTTGATTGGTCGATACCAGTGTTTTTTTTACAAATCCATAGCATTTAAAACAAGTACAACATAACAAAATGTACTGATTATTTTGCAGCTTGGGTTGTATTTGAATTGGCTTGGTATTTCCTGAAAAATTATTCACTTTCGACCCTCTACCAGAGTATTTGCTGAAAAATTTGCCATTTTCTACCCTTTACTGAGACACTTGTAAAAAATTTAATACATGACATCACCTTCATGTATGCATTTTCGCAAATTATTCGGTAAGATTTAACAGAAATATCCTGTTTCACCTTTGGTGGGGGGTTTGCGAAAAATACGAGCTACAAGAAGCAATTTCCCTCACCCATTGGGATTTGGAAAAATAACATCTCTTGACTGGTATGTTTTGCAAATCCTCTCTCAAGATTATATATCTGTATAAAATTCTCCACTCTGTCTTTCAATAGATTCATTAGAAATTTGGTTTTCTTGTAATGAGTCGTGCTTTGCAAGGGTTTTTTTTTGTTGCTCTACAATATCAAAACTTAGAAACTTAGAGATTATAGGGGTATGCTTGCCACAACAGTGTATGCAACTTCATGTTTGTTCAGTTATTCTGATTCAAAAGTGACAATTATACAATTGTAAGCCTATGCAGTAAATCTAGTTGCCATAGAAATGGTACAATGTACACGTTGAAAGAGAATATGATTACAATCTAGATTCATATGTGCAAATTCTAACACATTGTTTGTATGATGAAATGAATAAGTTATTGGATTAGATTTGAAGAATGTAGTTTATAAAAAATGTGACAGATTTAACAAAATTTCTCCATATGTAGTAAGTGCACTTAAACAGCCAACAGATTCCAATTTGATACAGATTATACCTTTTACAGATTTAGCATGTATGTACAAGCTGTTCATCCGAGTATCAAATGGCTTAAAAACAATGTGTGATTGTATAAGTGTGTATCTTAGAGAGCAAGGAAAAGCTATAGTGTCAGAAGAAGGAGAAGATGGTAAAAACGCTATCACATATATTCAGGTTTGTGTTTTGATGATTAAAAATTTTGTTTTACCAGTTGTTTTCCAAGAATTCTTTATCAAAAATAGTTGACAGTGTACTTAATCATTAATTTATATTGATAGTTCAATTATGCTCAACTTGAAAAGTGAAATTATGCTTGTAAATGACAATTAAGTGTAAGAAGTGTTGCAAGTGACCAGAAATGCCAATTTATTGAAAGAACAGTTTTTGACACCTAACACAAGTCCTCTAGACTGAGGATAGGAATTTAATGGATTTAATACCAAATTTTGTAAATTTATAGTCCTGTGGGCTAGCAAAGTTTGAAAAATATCAGAAAATTTTATTTATTTTGGGCTGATAAAATTATTAGGATTTTTTTTTTGAAGATGTTTAAAGAAATGATTGTAGTTTGTAACAGGAATCTCTCATAGTGTTTTAATTGATAGTATGGAGTTTAAAATTTATATATTCTTTATTTTTCAGAGTTTACTGGATTTGAAGGATAGATTTGACCATTTTCTACATGAATCATTTAGTGATGATAAACAGTTTAAACAAATGATCTCAAAAGACTTTGAATACTTTATAAATCTGAATCCTAAGTCTCCTGAATATCTATCATTGTTTATAGATGAAAAACTCAAAAAAGGAGTCAAAGGAGTAAGTACATTGTGTATATTAGAAATCAATGCTATAATTTTGTATTCATGCTGCACCTACATTCTCTTAGTCACAGATTTTTTTACTGTTTTCGAAAACAGTAATTCGCGATCGGCTTGAAGCCATATTGTTTTGTTTACATGACTTCCGGGAACTACAAAATATACGCTCGTATAAACTCTAGAATTTAGCACCCGATATCACTACGAGTAAAGAAAGATACCTGATGTTTACTGATCACATAAAGGCAATATGTTGCTAAAAATACCCGTCAACCTTGACAAATCGTGTGCTTTTAAGCGAATTTACGGTCGTGAAATGAAATTAGAGGAAAAACGAGATTTGCAAGAAATTCTACGCTGAAAAAATGTTGCGTTTATGTAACGGATGAAAATCATGTGTCGATCAATAGCCAATCAAAATCTGGATTACATCTATCATGCGGTATCCACGTGGTTAGACAGCTTAGCCTGTGATAATCAATACTGGTGGATATTTAACATTTAAGACTTGAGAGACGTTATTAGAGTTATATCCAGCAGTCATAGTCACTCATCATGCTCATATCGTTATGTATCAATATTAACCAGTCCATCGGTCGGGAATATTGAAATTACGGTCCTTTGACCACAAACTTCTATATTTGGAAAAAAATAAACTCTGAACTCTCGAGGGTTTTCTATACCACCCAGTGACGTAATCAAAGAATTCCGGGATATATTCCTTAGCCTATGGAAAGTCCAGAGAATTCCGAAGTTTACTTTCGTTTTTTTTGTCAATGAAGTTGACAATTTTGTGGTCTCAACAAAAAGATTGTCCCCCCCCAATTGAACGGAAGGTAATCAAATTGGGCTCATGACATTCTTTGAAAAGGTAAACATCTTTGGAAGCAAACCAGACCAAGTTTTATTATATGAGGGAAATAACAAAATACACATGGGTTGAAGCGAGCAGGTGTGGAAGCGATGTCTGCATAGTTAGTAAAATTTTCTTATTAGTAACAAGGCCCTGTGGTTGAACACAGCTAACAAACATGCTGGTACTTCACGAAAGGGGTTACACAAAAAGGTAATAATTTAAACCACTCGAGTTACTGAATCTGTTGGAGCAAAAACACATTTAGATATTGTAATGCTTCATTTTTTTTTAAATGAAATGCAATGAAAGGTGTTAATTTTTATATGTGCATCAAACAAATAATACAGTAAAGTCAAGCCTGCTGAAATGATGTTCCAAATACTTGTGTTTGATCATCTTACTTTTAATTTTGATGACAGTCTGGTCATCATCCCAACACATAAACACAGGAGTCTAAAATCCCAGTAATAAAGTGGTTATAAAATGTCCTGAAACCCCACACGGAGCTACATTGTGAAGCTATGGCCCTCAGTTTTCATCGAAGAATAAAAATCTAGATGTGTTTCCTTAAGAGAGGCAACAATTGTACATGTTGTAAATTGTGTTCATTGGATATTTATTATAGAAGATAGAACAGTTTTTCATTCCAAATGAAATAACAGAAAAAGAAATGAAATGCAAGTGAGAAAATCTAAAGACTTGCATATCTATACCAGACTCGGAAACAATGACATAAACATAACTGTAGATCTTTGTTTCTGCCAAAAAAAAAAAAACAACTTTCTGTTGATTTTTTTACTGCCCCTACTCTAGTTGCAAACACTATGTGTTGTATAAAGCTGTAAATTTCTTGCTTGCATGCGATCATAAAGCTAGAAAACAGTAATACTGCGTTTTGACGCTTTGATATTGGCATTCTGTGTCACTAAAATTGCATACATTGCATACCTTGAAATATATTTTGTATGAGACTTAATACATTAAATAATATGAAATTGTGAATATTTAAGTCCTGAGAAAATAAAACTAAACAAGTTTAAAAGAAATCGTTAAATTTGCAACCCACAAAAAAACCCAATTATATGTCAATTAGTTATTTTTTCGAAAACTTTCAGAATTCAGAAAGATATTTGATGCTTCTTGTATTATTTTCAGAATCCAGCTGCATTAGCATCCAGGGTTCTATTTTACAGCATGATAAGTGTTTTGTTTTTAGTCAGTTTTCCTTTGCAACTACAAATAGGATTTCATTGACATTTGATGCTAAGCATAGTGTGATGCATTGCTGTCATATTTCCTGAGTGTTACAAATATAAGAAGGAAGGGGCATATAATGTTCGGGTCTGTCAAGCCTTTTCCTCTGTTTTTGTCCCAAGTTAGTTTTACCCACAGATTTTAGTTTCTTTTCTGAGAAGGATATATACTTTTATCATTAAACTTTAATTTACAAAAGGGTGTAATTAAACAAAAATCATAATCAAAATTAACCCATTCAACCAACTTCATGCTTCACTGATCACAGGAAAAAAGCAGGCTAGTATGAGGTTTACCTCCAGGTCTAAGTTTCTTTTCTGTGAAGGATGTATGCTATTTTTCATTTAAATTTATATAAATACACATTAGGGTATAATGAAACAAAAATCAAAAATCAAAATTTACCCATGCAACCAACTTCATGATTTACTGGTC
>MJUU01025789.1:44073-55454 GCA_002080025.1 Modiolus philippinarum | reverse complement strand
TGACTTTTCGTTGATTCCCTATTTATGGGTTACCTCGTAAGCGCAACTCCTCTTAAACCACTTAAAGGATTTGTGAATTTTATATTTGTCTGATTTAGACAGAGTATTTTCATTGGAACCCTTGTGAAAAGTTTTTTCTTGAAGATTATATCATTGTGTCCACACTTGTACTGTGTCTGCACCTGTATTGTGTCCACACCAACTTAATTTTGCACTTACCATATCGATTCAGGGTTCAATGAGCGGGGGGTATCTTTGACTGCCATTCGGCGACAGCTCTTGTTTTCATTTAAAATTATATAAATACACATCAGGGTATAATGAAACAAAAATCAAAAATCAAAATTTACCCATGCAACCAACTTCATGATTTACTGGTCATGGAAAAAAGCTGGATAGTATGAGGTTTACCCATAGTTTTAAGTTTCTTTTTTTTTAAGATGTATGCTAGCCTTATTAAACTTTATATAAGGGCTGTTCCAAAAAAAAAAACATGGGGTCTGTTAAGGCCCTTTTTATTGACCCCCATCACCCATAGAATTAATTCCCATATGGTACAATCCAAAACTATGATGACAACAACCACTCACAGAAATTTATATTTTAAGTGCCTTCACAGACCCCATGTCTTTTTTCTGGAACCGCCATAAATAAACCTAAGGGTATGATTTTTAAAAATCCTATAAAAAAATATCCTAGGCGCCAACTTCATATCACTTTTCAAAACAGTTGCAGGGCGGGACACTGTGTTCATTGAGCACGCATTCTTGTTATTTTGTATTCTGTTAAAAATATGGTAGAAGGCAAAGTCTAGGAATCGTACAATATATATGAAATATCAGGCCTGTAGTTAAAGGCTATTTCAGCTGAGCTTAAATGGGTTTAACAGAATGTCTATTTAATTATTATTTTTAACTTTCAGATGACAGAACAAGAAATAGAAACAGTGTTAGATAAAAGTATGGTATTGTTTAGATTTCTGCAAGAAAAAGATGTGTTTGAAAGATATTACAAACAGCATCTTGCTAGACGGTTATTGCTCAACAAAAGTGGCTCAGATGACTCGGAGAAGAACATGATATCTAAATTAAAGGTGAACAGTTATGAAATAATTATAATGCATGTTATACATCTTTGATTATTGTCTAGGGATGGACAGCTTGAAACAATAGGTAGAGATTTTAAGCAGATATAATTTATACAGTCAAATTCTCATGGCTTGAATACCCAATGGACCCTTGAAGGCAGTTTGACCTAGAGGGGTGTTTGAGATATTGAGGTTGAACTATGTTTAAGAATGCATGTACCAGGGTCGGAAGGGAATTTTCTACTACCCCCACAGCAAAGGGTAAAGGACAAATATGAGTATAGCAATAAGATACAACATCAAAAACTAGAAATGGTGCCATCAGAAATGATGGCCATCCCCACACTTCCCTGTTTGACTCAGAAAACATAGTTCCACTGACAAGCTCACATGTGTCAAATTTGACATCTTGGGCCTCTTGTTTGTACCAAGACCACTATCTAAAATCCGAAAGCTTATTGCACATCTGCAGACTACATGCTACAATTCTATTACAAAATTAAATCCAGAAATCCAAAAATGTAGAAGGAGTTTCCCTGACAAGCTCACATGTGTCAAGATTGACATCATGGTGCTTCTTGTTTGCACCAAGACCAATATCAAAAATCCAAAAGCTTATTGCGCATCTGCAGACTAAATCCAACAATTCTATGACAAAATTAAATCCATAAATTCAAAAATGTAGGAGGAGTTCCACTGACAAGCTCACATGTGTCAAAATCGACATCTTGGGGGCCTCTTGTTTGCACCAAGAACAATATCAAAAATCCGAAAGCTTATTGCGCATCTGTAGACTATATGCAACAATTCTATAACAAAATTAAATCCATAAATCCAAAAATGAGGAAGGAGTTCCACTGACAAGGTCCATCTAACGGACAGACAGACAGACAGACAGACGGAAGGACAGATGGGACCAAAACAATATCCTCGCATTTTCTTCAGAAAAGTGTGGGGATAATAACACGCAAGAATTTTCATTTCTGCCTTCTGAGGCTGGTACATCCTTTTAAATGGAATAGCCCTAAATTGAGCAGAGGGTCAACAAAAGGGTTTGAGACATCCATGGTTCCGAGCTATTTCAATTCAAGCAAGCTAAGTTCATCTGTACTTAATGTATATTTTAGATTACTTATTGTAAATTGTATATTTGTATATTGATAATCTTGCTTGTCTCTCTTTTTTTCTTTTTTTTTTCTTAAGTTAATTGTATGTTTATGCAAGTGGATTAATTTTCAAGATATTATGAAACATTTTATGAATTATTAATCTTGATTATCCTTACTTCGTTAGTTGACAAATTTCATGATTTTTTTTTACAGACTGAATGCGGTTGTCAATTTACATCGAAGTTAGAAGGAATGTTCAAAGATATGACAGTATCTAATACAATTATGGAGGAATTCAAAGGATTCCTTAGTACAGCACAGGTAATGTATAAATGAAAGAATAATTGGGTTCATGCATGAAATCAACATCACAATTTATCTTCTGAATTTTGATCTAGACAGTATATAATTGACCTTTTGAAATTTGACCCTGGAACAACAACCATTTTTGTAGGACTATATGACCAAAATAAGACACGAAACAAATATGAAAGATGACAAATTTTTGTTTGAATAAATTCATATAAGAATTAAAGAAGCTGATAATTAGATTTTTAAAATAAATTTAATCCCTGAAAAGGAATGTTTTCAATAATGTGTCTTGAATTTCAGCTTTAAATATGAATTAAAACTCAGTTGTATTACAGCATGTACCATTGATGGATGTTTGATTTATATTGTTATAAATTTATGTTTTTATAAGAAAATGGAAGAGGTAAAAATGTTTTTTGTTATTTTTACTTTGAATGAGCATAGATGATGTTTTCTTTTTGCATTTTATAACAGATTTGTTAGATTACTAGTACATGTACTGTTTCTTTGTTTGAGTTCTTTGAAAATGGGGGTAATAACAAAATTACCGAACAGAGTGGTCGAAAGTCCAAGTCCATGAGACAAAAAGCAAATCGGGTGGAAACCACCGGCAAAATTGGTGACTGCAATAGTCCTGACTTGGTACAGGCATTTCAAAAGAAATGTTGGGTTAAACCGGTTTTATGGCTAGCCAAACCTCACCTTCCATTGCGATAGTGTCTGGTAGCAACTGAACAACAATTGCCATTGAAAGGTGGTAAACAGTTAAAAGAAATGATCATCCCAATATTAGTAAAAAGAAAGAATCTTGAATCAGAGTTCGGACCAAAACTACAAGTTTTTCCACAGGGGACTGATATCTAATAAAGAAATTTTTTAACGATCTTATGAGACAGAATTTTTTGAAGCCTTGATTAATAAGGTTGTCATGGAGATAACTATGTCTGATGAGAAAATCTGTATGATTTGTGCTAGCTCTCGTTTAACGAATAAGCTGTGAAACATACACTCCGTAAGCAGGAGAAAGTGGAATATTATTGTCCATGTTAGGGAAATTGATCATTTTAAATTTAAAATCATATCTTTTGTCGAAAATTTTAGTACTGAGGTGACCATTCTCATTCGTCAAATTTGAGATATAAGATGAAAATGTTTTTCCTTTGAATTTTAACTTTCCAATAATATTTTTAGTTAATTGTAACTCTGCAACTATTGACATAGTTAACATGTTAGATATGGCACTTATTGCATGCAATTCCTAAATACATGTTAAGTTCCAATTTTAAAGTTTAAATTAAAAAAAAAAAACACATCAATTAATTTTATTGATGAAACAAGTTTATTGTCTCAACTGCAACAAAAAAGTTTCTGAAGCTGGACATGGGGATTATATGAATCTAGCACTGGTGAAAAGGCAAGATCAAGAAATATCAGACACCCAAGGGTAAGATTTCAATTTTTGATTGAGGAGGCTTGTCGAGTTAGAGAACCATTGAAATCTTACCCGAGCGTGTCTGAGATTTCTAAATCTTGCATTTTCCAGACTTGCCTACCGTGACGATTTTGGCGTAAGGCTTACTGTTTTCAAAGTCATCTTACGGCCTTACGATGGTTAACCATTTCCTTATGTTTTAGTCAAGTCGATGTATTTCCTGAAAATTTTCAGTTCCGGTCTGTCATTTCATTGCGGTTTCGTACATTATAGTAAAAATCAGCATTTCCGGATGCAGAACACAGTTATTTTGTGTGACGTCATATTGAACAAGTCAATAAAAACTACCCCCCTCCTTTATATGATATGTATAAAATTATATGTGGACAATTATATACCAATGGAAAGCTAAAAATCTCAAGTTTCATGATATTTAAAAATATTAATAAATTTGACAATGGTACATGCAAACTGAGATGATTACAAATGTGGACAAAATTGTAAATTTCACTGAAAATTGCACCAAAGCAGGCCATGTTGAGCCAAAAATTTCAGCAATACTGGTGCAGAAATTACCATTGAAATTAAATTCATTGCAAAGAACATGATTTCTTCTTTCTTTTAAGTAGGGTTTTAGGGTACGGTCATCGGCTCCGAAAGCTGCTATTTTACCTGGCAGCTGAGTTCAAAGTTTAGCACATGGCAAACTACAGTGTTCATCCAATTGTCTCCCCTGCACAAAGTTGACACAAAATAAAATTTGAAATTAAGCTCTGACTTCAAATATCTATTAATTTTATCATCAAGTCCAACTCTAAACATAAATATAAAAAAAGTTGACATTTTCAATGTTAGGACCTTAAAATAGCAGGGAATCCTATAGATGATGTAATCATCTTGGAAAAGCCCACTCACAAAATTTACGAAACTGTGTCTTGCTACCTCCGGTAATAAAAATAAGGTAAAACGAACTTTTAAGACAAGAAATCTGAGACTCCTTTTCAGAAAATTGTATTCTTTGTGGGAGTATTGTGTAAATCAATAATGTGCACTTCACTGAAAGGTGTAGTTTATGTACTAAAGCAAGTTTTATTACATTAAAAAGTGACTTACTATTTTTGTGCCCCCGGATCTTTAGATCGGGGGCATATTGTTTTTGCCCTGTCTGTCCGTATGTCTGTCTGTCTGTCTGTCCGCAACTTTAACCTGGCTTATAACTTTTAAACCAGATGTGATAGGAACTTCATATTTGGTATGTGTATTGATAATGTGGAGCTGAACACCATTATTCAAATTTCGTCAAAGGTCAAGGTCACAGAGGTCAAAAGGTCAAAATCTAATTTTTGCTATTGCTCGTTAATTACAATTGCTAGAGACTTGATATTCAATATGTGAATAGCTCTAACAAAGCTTAATATAAATCCACCAAAAAAATTTGGGTCAGGTCAAAGGTCAAGGTCACCGAGTGCAAATTTGAAAACTTTAGCAAAAACTTTAACATCGCCTATATCTTTACAACCACATGTGATAGAACCTTCATATTTGGCCTGTATATTGGTCATATGAAACTCAACAGCATTATGCAAATTTCACTGAGGTCACATCAAAGGTCATGGTCACAGAGGTCAAAAAGTCAAAATCTAGATTTTGCTATATCTACAGTTGCTAGAGGCTTGATATTCCATATATGAATAGATCTAATGAAGCTAAGTAGAAATCCACCAAAAAATTCCAGCCAGGTCAAAGGTCAAGGTCACTGAACTTCAACATTGCCTATATTTTTCCAACCAAATGTGATAGGACCTTCATATTTGGCCTGTATATTGTTTATATGAAACTAAACAGCATACTAAGGTCAGGTCAAAGGTCAAGGTCACCAGGTCAAGGTTACAGAGGTTAAATGGTCAAAATATAGATTTTTCTGTAGCTCATGATTGCTAGAGGCTTCATATTCTATATGTGAATAGATCTAATGGAGCTTAGTACAAATTCACGAAAAGCATTTGGGTCAGGTTGAAGGTCAAGGTCACTGAGTGAAAATTTGAAAACGATAATTGGCAATATCTTTTCAACCGGGTGTGATAGGACCTCCATATTTGGCCTGTGTAATGATTATATAAAGCGGAACACCATTATGCAATTTCATTAAGGTCAGGTGAAAGGTCAAGGTCACAGAGGTCAAAAGGTCAAAATCTAGATGTTGCTTTTAGCTTGTTAATTACAATCGCAAGAGGCTTGATATTTTATATATGTGAATAGATCTAATGGAATTTAGTACAAATGTCTACTTAACCTTAATTTCTAGTGACGGCAATTTTGGCATTAATTTTGTATTGAAGACATGGCTGCTACGGGGGGCATAGTGTTTCACAAACACATCTTGTTCATCTCAGATCACGATTTTTGATCAAGTAACTTACTATTTTTGACCAAGAGGGGTAGGCAAGTCTGATTTTCAACGGTGTTTGATTCATTTTCTCACTTTTGTTCATAAAAAAACGTCTTTCGGCACCCTCATGTTGTCCTGACCATCCGCCATTACTTAGCGACTTACCATGACGTCATAGTATGCAAGAGGCTGTCTCACATGGGGTTGTGTGAGACAGAAAAATCTCACACCCCTTAAATTGGAACTGACCTGTCTCAAAAGTGAGAGAGTTTTCAGCAACAGTGGCTGTGGTGTCAACAATTTGAACCATGGATAATCATGATGTTTATGTCAGTTATAGGTTCATGATATTTGATGATTAGTAGGATCAATATGGGTACTTAATTCAGCACTTAAGTTTATGCCCCCCAAACTATCAAACATTCATGAGTGAGCATTCTTTTCTATTATCTCTATATGAAGATACATGTAATTCATATAATAAAAGCATTATTAATCGAAGGTTATGAGTATCATTATTGAACAATCGAGAGATTAAACTCTTGGCATATCAAGTTCTGCCATCTCATCTAATCATATTGCTTTGTACAGTGTCCATGACTTTTATTACTGATATTCATCAAGCTATAGTTATACTTTTGATTATGAAATATTCCATCCATGTCATTTCAGAAAAAATTATATCTGTTAGACCCATGAAATATTTCTGCTTATCTTATATATGTATGATCATATTTTGACATCATAACAGTTTTTTTTAACCCCTCTGGTTGTATTCATTTCACAGCATCAGCCTTTTTACCAATTGAAGCTCTAACTACTATTTATAATTTCATCATGAAAAATTTCCAGATTTTTTTTCAACACAAATTAATATTCCCTAATAATGAATTGTTAGAAAATGGAGATTATTCAATTTAGACCAAATTGTAATTTAAAATATTACCTGTCATTTTTCTGCTTAAAATTGGCTTTTTCAGTTTTTGAAAAAAAATAATCTATTGAACATCTTTTTAAATTGACTGGAAAACAATAGAAGAGATGTAACAGTATTGTTTTCATTTTCAGGTTAACCTCAGTGGTGTTGACTTAACTGTACGGGTATTAACAACAGGCTTCTGGCCTACTCAGTCAGCGACACCTAGATGTAATATTCCCCAAGCTGCAAGAGTAGCATTTGAAAACTTCAGAAGGTATGTGATATCTATCATTTCTTTCTCATATTATCAGAATACATATTTACTGTATACAGGAAGAATCTATACTTTGAAGTTACCAGAGATCGAGGTTAAAGCATTAAAAAAACACACATTTACGTTGAATGAAGTTGATTTAAAGAATTTTCACACTGGATAGGACCTAATGGGAAAATGTTATAAAATGCCAAACCTTGAAACCATGAAACCATTTCATATATCAAGCTGATAATAAAAATGTATAGTAACATGGCCCTCTAGGAAATGTGATATTTGACTAACAATCCTAACTTCAAGATGGACACCACCTTAGATCTAATTTTAAGATTTTAAAATTTGGTGATCATTTTTATGTGTGTGTTTGAAGAAAATTTCATTTTTAATGAAAAAACCAATTGATACCCAAGTCATCTGACAAAAGGCAATATAAAGTAGTAAAAGAGTTTGTGTCCAGTAATAATTTAATAAGTAAATTAATATAATTCTTATATAATGATTACTGGACAAATGTTAGGTAATATTCAAAACATCTTTGAAATCACTGAAGACCAAGTATTTGTCAATGATTTCTAGGCTTTTGTATGTTAGAATCATTTGAGATTCTAGTCTGAAGCTTGACAATAATGAGTTGCATCTGGTACTGTTAAACCAATTTATTTTTGTCTACTATAAGCATTTGTGTCTTTGATGCAGTAGTAGAAAATGGCAAAAGTTTGTATCTGCGAATAGTGTAGCGAAGTTATTGTGGGAAAAAAAGGAAACTAACCAAATAACAATGACAGGATATGGAGTAAATGTCCATGTTTTGTATGGATCTTCCAGACTTTGTAGGTATTTTACATGTAGTTAATTTATTGTTATTGCTTTGATAAATGAAATTCAATGTTTTCTGCATATAAATGTTTTCACTTAGGTTCTACTTGGCAAAACATAGCGGTAGACAGTTAACTCTACAACCACAGTTAGGTAATGCAGATTTAAATGCCACTTTCTATGGTTCCAAGAGAGATGATGATGCTAGTGGTGCCAGTAGCTCCAAAGGTCCCAGGAAACACATTATACAAGTATCCACATACCAGATGTGTGTTCTCATGCTCTTCAACAATAGAGATAAATGGACCTATGAAGTAAGATCTTCTTATCCTAAGTGTTAGTTTTAAAGTCATAACATACAGTAGGTAATTTTTGAGAGGTTCAAACTCCATACGTGTTTGTTCTTTACACAATTTTCCATTCGGAAAAAATGATGAAGGCTAAAATTTAATATCCCTCTTTAGGGAATGACAATCACAAAAAATCACCCAATATTTGGTATGATGTGTAAATATGAATTTTACACAAATTTGAAATAGTTTGCTAGAAATACCTGTACCTGAACAATATATCTGTTCTGCTACATACATACTGGATATAAATGAACAAAAGACCATTACAGTAGTCCCCTCTTGAGAGACCACCCCATTTGCAACATAAAATTGGCCTTACAAAAGGGGTGGTCTCTCAAAAGGAATAGGTCCAAAAATTTAAATGGCTGAAAATAAGTATCTTATATAACAAATTTGCTATTCTATTTCACTTATGTATTTAAGAAAGCATTCAGAACATGTTCTTATTTGTTACATTCACATTTGACACATTATATTTTATATGAATGTATATCTAACAAAGATTTAAATACATGCATTAACCAGAAACCTATTTTAATAGTAAGAATGACCTGCACATGTATGTGTCTTAAGTTTAATTCTCAACAGCCTGGTCTTAATCAAATAATTAAGTGAGAGTTAATTAGTTCTCCCTTAAAAATAAAATTTCTAATAATTGCAGATAATTACATATTAAATCATTATCTTTCTCCTAAATATACATGTAGGGCTTGTCATCTGCTAATTAAGTCAATTTAATTGATGGTTTAATCATTCCAGTAACTTATATCAAAATGGCATTTAATTGATTTTCATCAGTGTTTACAAAACAAAACATGGTCTTTATAGAGGGGTAATGTGTATATTTTTGACAGAGAAAGGGTGGCCTCTGGTTGGGTTTTAGGGGTGGTCTTCCAAAAGGGGTCAATTTGTTCACAAAAGAGTTAATGCAAGAGAAATGTGGTCTCCAAAAAGGGGTGGTCTCTCAAATGAGTGGTCTTTCAAGAGGGGGACTACTGTAATAAGAATTTTTTTTTGATTTTGATTGACAAGTTGTCTGCCACACCCTTCTCATGTGACACACAGTGCAAATACAATTTGGGGAAAAATTGGAATTGAAAGAAGTGAACAGATATAGAAGATGTAGTCAACCAGCTAAGTCAAATGCAAGAGCTTGTAATATCATACCACAGAAAGTCGTGATAGACAAAGAAGAGGACTCACACCATCATTGTGTATCATTTTTTTGGTTATTCAGTTTCTACATTTATTACACTTGGCCATTAGGTACAAAAATATTGATGCCACTTCTATTTTTTTATTTTAGGAAATTAAAAATGAGACAGATATACCTGAGAAAGATTTAATGAGAGCAATACAGTCTCTAGCTATAGGAAAAATAGCTCAAAGAATTCTTCAGAAAGAACCAAAAACCAAGGAAATTGGTAAGGGTTCTTAATAAGAGCAATACAGTCTCTAGCTCTAGGAAAAGTAGCCCAAAGAATTCTTCAGAAAGAACCAAAAACCAAGGAAATTTGTAAGAGTTCTCCGATTGATTCAGTTCTACTATTACTGTGATCTTTTACTTACATGTAATCCAAAGTCTTGTGCAAATGTCCTGTTATTAAATGTGCTGAAGATATATCATGCTGTGCTGAGCTTAAAACATAAAACAGTGTCATACCAAATGTATCAAATAATTTACATTCATTTCTTTTTGGTATATACATGTAAATACTGGTAAAATCTCAAATAATATAAACATGTATGTTCATCATGTTCATTACTTTAAATTTTGCCCTGTAATTTATGTATGATGTCTTAGTGCAGAGTTATACAACAGACAAATGTGGAAGTTGATTCATCAGTCATGCATTTTTTTTTATTTATAAGAAAGTTTTTATGTATTAGATACCAACACTTACTTCTTTATCTACTTCACTGTACTACTTTTATTTCTTTTTACAGAACCTAGTCATGTATTAAGTGTAAATGATCAGTTCACATCAAAACTATTTAGAGTGAAGATCCAAACAGGTAAGGCTGACACAGTAAAGATGCGGTACCTCTTACAATAGTTGAAATGTCTTGTAAATTCAGAAAGCCCTTCAATGCACTTTATGAAAATAATTGTATATCATATTTTATCAAAGTAGATATTATTCTAAAAGTAAAATAATAATATGCATGGTAATAAAGATACACTATTATATATACAAATTACTTGCTTTGACAGCAATTCAGATTGATGCTGCCACAACTGTGATTACAATTTAGTTTGCTCCTAGTTGATTTTTGAATTGATTTCCACATTAAGGATAATGTTAAGGAGAAGATTCAGGAATGTCAAAATCAGTCCTTTAAATTGTAAATTTTAACTCTTAAATTTGCAGTGAAAATATTATTTAAACATCGAAATTCATTAAATTCAAGATACTGTTTCGAGGATGTGGCAAATATTTTTATGTCCCCAGCAACAAAGTTTTATATATTAGTGAACCTTGGTTGGTTGCAGATAGATTTTGAGTTTTTGTTTATAGATTCATTAATTTTTGTTGTAGTTATTGCCCTTTGGACATTAAATTTTCCAGACTTTTTGGTGTTTGAAATATTGACTTGATATTTGGTATTGCAAGGCAGGCATTGGTGTCTCTCGGACACATCTAGTTTAGAATGATTCTCATTTCTAATTGGAGCTTAAATGCTATTTC
>MJUU01025789.1:14878-28348 GCA_002080025.1 Modiolus philippinarum | reverse complement strand
TTTAATTTGTTTTATTTTCCACTGTCAATATGTTCTAAAATATCTACTTACTGATATAATAAGTGAAGTAAACGGTTTTGTTAATTGTTTGAGAAAATCAGGTTCATTGATGGATCCATTTGTACTTTTTGGAAGGTGCTCTTTGATGGCAGATGTGGTACGAAATAAATACTGTGTTGCAACTTCGAGTGGCAAAAGTATGATAACACATAACCAATTAAACATGTCATGTACAGTTGCTGCAGCAAAGGCCCGTCTGAACTGGTCCCTGTCAGCAGTCTGTCCCAAAGCAACAATTGTATTAGTGACGGTGGTTCCAATGTTTGCTCCCATAATAATTGGTATGGCTAGTTCAACTGTTAAGACTGTAAAAAAAATTAAATTTAAACTGACAATTAAATAAATATCAAAATTCTATAATTTCCGTTTATGCACATGACCATTTCGTTAACTTATGTCTGTTCAGTGCAGATCGAATCGAAACATCAATAAAAGCGTTGTCCCATTACTTGGTTTAAATTTGTATTTGTAGAGACTTTGTGTCATGTGCATTTACTACATATCCTTTCATTTTTTTTATCAAAAATAAAAACACAAAAGTACCATAAGAAGTCCTTAAAAACGCTGATAGAATATAATCTATCGAAAATCCAAACTATAAAAATACTTAAACAACATACAATGATTTTATTCTTGGTCAATTCTTAGCTAAATTTTGTTCAAGATGGACCAGTTCTAAGATTTATAATTTTAAGATTTTGAAATGAAGTTTCGTCATTTTGTATTTGTAAAGTTCTTACGCGACAAAACGTTGAGTATTTTGTATTTGCAGAATTTTAGAATTATCAATTGCTCATTAACTTTCCCTTATTAGAGAGAAAAAAAAACAAACAAACTTTCCCTTATTTTCAAAATGTCACAACTCATTCGCCGTTGTCATGTCTGTATAATGTATACAGCGATTTCGATAATAAAACGAAATTTTTTAGCCCATACGCCAAGGTTATGTTCAATCACTGTTGCATTTGACAGTACAGACGTTTTTTACAGTCGTCAACATAATTTAAAAGATCAATTCAATATTTGTATTTCACAGAAAAAAATCAGTATGCGGGGGTAATAAAACAGAGTTTATATTAGGACTGCTAACTGAACACCAGATTTTCATTGGCAATGTGATGGGTGCCATGCATTCAGCAGATCATGCTTACCCTTCCGGAACACCTAATGATATAACTTGTTTTTGAAGTTGTTCACATTACCTGTGCTTTATTTTTGTGTAAAAATATAGAAATATATGATGAGCAATGGCCATAAATTAACGAGGATAGCTTGTTCATATATGTTTCCTTGTTTCATATGTATATGTCTTGTTGGCTCCATTTATTGTCATTATATTGCCATGTTTTGTACTTTTAATAATCTTGTGTCTAATTGTTTCAGTATGTGTTTGTCAGTGTATTTACTAGTATCAATTCCTTATAAGTTTTATAAACATAGATTAATGTTTGTGAAATTACCAAATATGGTGTCATCATGGTTTGAATACATTTAATTACCCTACTAATTAAATAGTTAAATAAATAAAAAAAAACAATCTTGAAGAACTATAGTTTGTTTTAAATATGTACAAAAAATATATAAAATATATTTCACCTGTAAAAATACTACAAATGTATGTATGCATTTTGTATGTTTGATGTGCTTCATGCATTATGCTTTTTAAGTTAGAAAGGTTTACATATTGAAATGAATATCGGTTGAGTGAAAAAGTAAATCAAAATCTTCAGCAGAAATTGTGTAAAAACTCAAAATGCAGTTGCTAAAGTTTGAACAGAAATATCATGATAAAGAGGGGTAAATACAAGTCGCGGGGCGGTAAAAGTTAGACCCAAGACTTGTATTTTTGGCAAATACCCCGACGTTCATGAAATATCTGTTTAATTACATCGAATGTCTCTATCATTAAAGCGCACATATGACATATAAATACCACGGCGGATTGGTATTTGCCAAAAAATACAACGGCTATTAAACAATCAGAATGCAGCTAACTAACATAAGGTGTAATTAAGAAATAAAGTCTTTGAAAATGTTAAAGAACAAGTATAGCTAGGAAGTATAATTAGTGGCAATAAAGGTTAAGACTTATAAAAAAATCAAGTCAATGTACAATTGTAGCAAGTAACTTGAAAAAGTATATTGGGAAGTAAGTGAGAACCGAACCGTCAATCAAAACGAACAATCCAAGGACAATGGCAACATCAGAAACAAAAAAAAAGAGAGAAAAAAAAACAGAGACACAACATGGGTACGGCACAGAAAAGAAAAATGAAGACACACACACACAAAGATGAACAACACGGACCAGATAAAAAACCATGGGTGAGATCAGGTGCACCGGTAGAGTTAGCATCTCCTGCTTCTTATAAGACACCCGCCGTGTTGAACAAGATGGTGATGTTGACCGTAAAACTTCTGGAGGTATGACTTCAAGTTTTGGGTAACATACCCTTGTTGAAGTAGTCTATTTGTGATCAACCGGGCCCTATCAAGGAAGTCACTGTATCGAACACAGGCTCTTGAATGAGCTGGGAGATGTAAACTCCATATGCCGGCCCTGTTGGGATGTTGCTACAAAGAAAAGGGGATTTTTGCTATTGGAAAGGTGAAGTCATCGTGTTTGTCCTACAGCTTAGTTTGAAGTCTACCTCTGTTGTCAATTTCAAGGTGAATTTCAAGGAAGGAGGCTGATGTAGCAGTGTCTGTGGTATCCTTAATTTCGAGCTCTTTTGGATAGATCAAATGAAGAAAATCACCAAAGCGATGGTTGTTTAGTGACAAAATATCATCTATATAACGGAAGCTAAAATTTAAGGATTGGGCCAGTTTTTTATCTTTATTTTGAAGAAGCCGTTCTATAAATTCAGCTTCATAAGAGTGAAGAAACAGATCGGCTAGGAGAGGCACACAGTTTGTGCCCATAGGAATTCCGATGGTCTGTTGTCCAAACTGGACAAATATATTGTCGATCAGAAACTCTAACATTTTAATCACTTCTTCCTCTGTATATTTTTTCAAAGTATGCTTGTTCTCTACCTACATCAATGTACCTATATCTTCGTTCACCGTTCTTACGTGAGAAATATCTATGACTTAAAACTTTCAGTCGAGATTTTAGTTGTTCATGGGGAATAATAGTGTAACGTGTGAAGAAGTCAATAGTTTTAATGCTGTTACAGTGTGATAATGATCTGGAGTTTAAGATGTCAAGTAGATCTTTGGAGTTTTTCAAAATCCACATTTACAACGCTTCTTGAAAAGCAAGTATCACAGTTTTTTTGAAGGCCCACTTTAACAGCTGTCAAGATGGAGGTTTGCAATGTAGATATAGGTTGTTGGTCAATTAAATTCCATTGGTAGGAATTGACCTTGGCTTCTTTGGTGTAAAAAAAGTCCCCATTTTTTTTTGCCACAACTTGTTAGATTACCACTAGAAGTATTTATTGAAGCCTAAGCACCTTAGTCCGTTGACTTTACAATAATTGCATCAATGATCCTTTTCGAGTAAGTCAAATTCTGGACAATCATTTTAAGGGAATTTATTCTTGGTTTATATGTGCGAAAAAGTAACATCCGAAATAGGTTTTGATAATAAGCCAAGAGAAATATGGTAAATAATTAAAGAAGTAAAAAATACAAGAATATTATAAAGGAAAATAAATTGTTAAACATAATACAAGGATTAAAAGAAACAACTATATAACTGTCTAAAGCAAATTGAAAATGAAATGGAATATTAATTGTCGCATCCAGATAAAAATCTTAGAAATATTCTAACAAAATTCAGTGTTTAAAATGAATATTTTCAATAAATTTTGTTTTTATTTAAAAAATTATATTTGAAACAATTTTTTTTCTAATATTGTGCTTGAATATTTGAAAATTTCCTCAAACTATAATTCTTTTGGTAAAATTCAGGTAAAATTTAGACAATCAGTGCAGAACAGACTTTAATTATTAAAACAACAATTTCCAACATTTTTATATATACCTGTAATTCAATGTTTGCAAACCAGGATTTAACCCCAAACATTCTTTTGTGCTTTGTTTTGACTATTTTACCAAGTTCTTTATTTAAATATGTTTCATGGTGACATCAAGATGAAGAATAACAATAATAGTGCTGTTGCATAGCTTGGTTCTGCCATGTTTTTGTAAAGACTTTTTCTCATGTGCATTTACTTTATGTCCTTTCATTCTTTATTCAATTATTGGTACTGCAGTATGCTATATTCGTTGGAGTAATATACTCACTGTCAGCTGAAATCATGGACACAACAACAGTAGTTGATGTAGATGAACTCTGCACTAGTACAGTAGCAAGCACACCAACTGTCATTCCGGCTACTGGGTTGGAAATTATAACACTATTGCCTAAAGCCTCAGCAGCGGCCTTTCCTGGTAAAATTTAAATTTTAGTTTAATCATTACACTGCATGTAAAGCAAACTGTCCGCACTTGAAATAATGCATTTGTCTTATCTAAATGTAAATTATTTCCAATCATTTTAACTATCAGGCGACAGCTGTTTTATATTTTTTGCAAACTATTTTAAAATGAATACTGATGACGATTATTTTAAAAAAAGACGACCTAAATGTGTTTTAGACTGTGAACAAAGTTATGATTCCATGTTGTTTACTGTATGAGAGAAAAAATACAAACATTTTAGGCCGTATAGAAAACCTAAATTTTCATCCCTTGTCCACTTCTCTCCTTTTTATAGTGACAATCAAAGCTCATTGTTCCCAGTTATTGTAGCAAACCTTATTTATTTCTTCTTTTAATTTTATGAATCTATTGTTATCATTCATCGGATGTACCTGAAATGCAGCCATTCCTTGATTGGTACAGTCATACCAAGTAAAGCAAACGAACAACATTATGTCTTCTTATTGGTAAAAAAATGGTGCATGTTTAGTTTAACATAGGGAATCATTGAACCATGATCAATGTAACCCTCTGCTTACTGGTGCGTAAATAATGTTACCTTCTGCAGAGGGTGACATTGTTCATTCATTAGTGAGCAGAGGGTAACATTGTATATGGTTCAATGATTTTCAATGATAGTTGAAATTTAAAAAAAACATCAAGCATTATAAAACTAGAGGATGTCGGAAACGACAGCTATTCCCTCACACTCTCTGTTTGACGCAGAAAACAGTTGTTTTGGGCATAATTTTTCTCAATATTTTTGAAATCAAACTATTGATAGTCATTATTTTTACAAAAAGGATTCAGGGATATATGGTTGTTAGGCAGAATTCCAAAAAAGTGGTCTTTGAGACTTTCGGGAAATATATCAAAATTGGAATCAAATATTTTTGAAATCCAATTAATTAAAATGTTTGTCCTAAATTACAGAAACTATTTAAGTATGGTTGCTAAGTAGAATTCCAAAAATAAGTGGTTTTTTGAGACTTTCAGGAAATATAAAACCGAAATTGGAATTGACTATTTTTGAAATCCAATTGATGAAAATGTTTGTCCTAAATTAAAGAAACTAATTTTAAGTATGGTTGCAATGTTAAATTAAAAAAAAATAAGTGTCCTTTGAGACTTTAAGGAATTCACCAAGATTGGAATCAAATATTTTTTAGATCTATTTAATTACAATGTTTGTTCTAAACTAAGCAAATTATTTCAGTATGATTGCTAGGTAGAATACCAAATAAAATAAGTGGTCTTTGAGACTTGCAGGAAATTTACCCAAAATTGAATCAAATATTTTTGAAATCCAATTGCTGAAAATGTTTGTCCTAATTGAAACAATTCAAAAAGTATGGTTGCTAAGTAGAATTAAAAAAATTAGTGGTCCTTATGACTTTCAGGAAATTTACCAAACTTGGAATCACATTTTAAAATTCTAATTATACCAAATTTCGTTTTCTACCAAACACTTGATAAAATACATAATCATATACTCAAATTCAAAAAAATATGGGTCTTTGGCATTTTTAGGAAATTTACCCAAGTTGGAACCGGATTTCCGAAAGCTTATTGCGCATCTACAGACTATATGCAACAATTCTACAACAAAATTAAATCCCTAAATCAAAAAATGTAGGAGGAGTTAGAGTCACAAGAAATGTGTGACGGACGGACGGACGGATGGACGGACAGACGGGGGTATAACAATATCCCCGAACTTTCTTCGAAAGTGAGGGGATAATAAATAAGATATAACTGGGAGGGTGACAGAACAGATTGTTACCTCTAGAAAACACTGTCAACCAATGCGAAGCAAAGGACTACAAAGTTTTTCGAGGGGTAACAATCTGCTTTGTAACCCTCCCAGCTATATGTTATTTATATATTGGTTTTATGCTATACAATTTCATATACTGCATCAAAATTTGACTAACCTCTAATGTGTAATATTGAGCCTTACCTCCCAGTAGACGGAATGAGGAACTGAGAAAGTCCAACGTACACACAAACATGTACAAAAGAAATGTTAAGCCAACAACTTTTGCCAATGCTACAATTATCCAGATGATACGTTCCTTTGTTGACATATCTGTAATGTTAAATAAGGATTGGATGAATGGCGATATTTTAGTTATATTCCAATTTCATGCACAATTCTATTTCGGAATTTAACATAATTGCATATTACTATCCATCACATTAAGTTTAAGTTTACGTTACATTTTCCAAAACTTTAGTGAATTAATAGTCGGTACTGCACATGACATGTCATTGATTCACATAAATTTAAGTCTAAAGCAGAGAACCAAAGGCTTGGCATGTATATAAAACTTCAAATTAATATTAAATTGGATTAATATTTTTAATTGGGTTGGTAGTCTCTAGATCCAAAATGTTTATCTTCAACAAAGTAATGGGTTGAAAGCTATTGTGCTAACCATAGCATTTTTGTCTAGTTAAATAGAAACAGGAAAAGCCATCATTTTGTTAAAAAGACTACATCACATTAATAAAGGGCTTCAAGGTTTCAAACAACAAATGCACAATATAAGCCAAAGTTCAGAAGGCAGTATATTAGCTGTTGGTAAGCTTCACAATATAAACTGCTTACTGGTAACTATTCGCACAGATTCGCTGGCCAATACGGGACTTTCGGGATAAGAACTCTCGTGTAATTGAAGGCGTAAAACCAGTGAGAAGGATAACCGGAATCCAGTCCTATTGAATATAAATATATACCACCTAAAACAAACTATATATATATATTTATTAAATTGAGGTGCACTTATAATTTGTCATGCATGACAAATATTTAACTAAATTTTAATGGACGAAAAACATTTAATCTGAAGCGCTACAGATAGATTCAATATAAATCATCCTTGGCTCAACAGTGTAAATTAATTAGTGAGTCCATCTCAAGGTATTGATGTATTGATTTTTTACGGATAATAGTAGATTTGTTGTCAGAGTGATCCCGTATTGGAAAAGTGACTTCAACGTTCAGATGAATAAAAACCATTTCAGAAATCACATGCAAAGAGAATGTTTGTCCGGCTAAGTATTTGACCAATAGTGAATGTGTTAGAGGGAAGGTGCAAAAACCGGTAGGCACGCATTGTTCAACTAATACACAGACTTTTAAAGAAAAAATCTTGAAACGATGCTAATCTACGCAAATGCTTTATAGGGGTTCACAGTGCTAATGTTTTAGTTTTGTAGGGTCCCTATCCATTTTTATTTATTAGCTTCATCTTTGTCATGCTATCGTAATTTATGTTGGTTGTGAATTGTTGTGTTTTTTGGTTTTTTTGACTTTGGAATTTTTCTCCTTTTTTCCCACCTTTCCTTTTGGTATTCGTTTGCAAATATAGTGTAAATATAGAATAAGAAAAAATATAACTGCAGGCATTCATTTTGTTTCTTGTTTTCTCATAGGATCCACTTATACAATTTGCTCTATGATTGCGGCCGTGTTTTAGCCATTTAAGAAATGGTTGGAATACAAATCATTCCTTTGATGTTTCTGTTCTAAATTTTTCTGTTTTTACAAACAATCGTTTTTTATAACAGTGACATATTTACGACATAAGTTGCGCATATGCAGAAACTACAATGACAGCAATTGCGGTATGTTATTATTTTATTAGAGACTACCTTTGAAATTTAAGAGAATGTTATACTTCGGGTCCTAATTTTATTAGATTTGTTACTCATCTAACTACAATTATGAATATCAAATCAATGAACAAATTGCAGGTAATGTCTGATTTTTGTTTGACTTGATATGCACATTGCCTATAGGAAGTAAAATGTTAGCATTTTAGATGTGGTATTTCATATCAGTTATCCGTTATTGTTTCAGAGATTAGTCCTTAAACATTTTTTATGTTTTTTTTCTTTTACGAATCAAGCAGTAAATCATAAAGGTGTTTCGGACATCGTTTGATAAATGAAGCATAATGAATATTTTGGCATTTAAACTAAACCTGTATACAAGAGAACCTACAAATTTGAGACTGGATTTATTTAAAATTGCGTGTAGGTAGATTTTATTTCGATATTTTTTTGACAAGGTTTTTGATATTTGTAAAATAAAGAATGATTAGCTACATGTAAAACATCAATGTAATCCATTGTACTATATCATGATTTTGTTAAGTGGTTCTTTAAAATTTCCAAAAAATACGGTTGAATAAGATTTCTTAAAATTTACCCAAAAAAACAATAAAAGACCCGACCTTCAGATATCAAATTTGAAAATGATTAATACCTCCATAATACAAGTCTGGAATGAATAAGAACATAAAAATCCTCCGTGAATTTACATTTCTTGAACAAGATGCTTCCTTGAATGTGTTTTGTTCAACTGGCTAACTGAAATATTTTGCAGTTCAAACTAATAAATTATCTTGAACAATACAAGACAATGACAAAATAGAAATAAGAAAAATAAAAAAAAAATAAAGTCGGAAGTACGATACAGAAAAGAATACTGAGAACACACATGCAGATGAACAACTTGGACAAAATGTGGTGATAAATCTTTATCTAGGGGGGAAATTTAAAAAGACAAATAAATATTTCAATAGTATTGTATGTTTACAATTTCCGCATATATCAATTCCTTTTACAAAAAGCATTTTTTCAATACTTTGAAAGTAGAACTAAAGGACAAGAGAAGCATACCGACAATAGGGATAAAAATATAAGCCCATTAATATAGCACAAGTAAATAGCAAAACTGCAATATTGTAATAAATTTAAGTTCCTGAGAAGGCCATCTACACAACTAATGCCTCGTCAATACACTTGGAAGATGTTTGAAAGTGCAACAATGAAAAACTAGATGGGACTGTCGGGAACGACAGCTTTCCCGGCACTTTGTGGCTAAATCCATATCATCCAAGTCCAAATTTTTGCAATCTAGAGTGATGACGGTCTGAAACTAGATTGATCCCCGTACTCAAAACAGTAGTGAGAGGCCCGGGGAATAATTTTTCTACACATTTCTGAAATTGAATTATTGATAGTCACTTTTTTACTGAAAGGAATTCCGAGATATATAGTTGTTTGGCAGATTTCCAAAATATAAATATTCTTTGAGAAAAGTTTACAAAACTTGGAATCAAATATTTCGGAAATTTGTTGTAATTAAAACGAATTCTTAATCTATGGTTGCTTTGTGGAATTCCAAAAAAAAAAATAAGTGGTCTTTGAGACAATACAAAAGGACACTGAGTACTTCGATTAGTTAACAATAGCAACCCACCAAAAACTTTTTCCAATATATGTTGTAGTATAGCTATACCTGTTTGTCAAAAAAATAATGTGAATAGAAGACTCAAATTGTTAAATTGGTTACACAATAGGAACAAGTAGACCGGTAAGGTCTTACACAATGGACAATAAGTATTACAGGTTAATGATAAAAATCTTAAATATGACTTTTCGAATAGCCATTTACCTAAGCATGGTTTAAAGGCATTGATATTAATTATAACAGTCATTTTATTGATGAATATATACAAATAATCATATGTTATTGTCCCTTGTCTATTACAACATATATTGTAAAAAGTTTTTGGAGACTTGCTTTTGTTAACTAATCCTAAACAATGATGGTCCTTTTGAATTGTCTTATAGTACTATTGTATATCAATCTGTAATGAACTGGGGAGCTTTTACCTAGATCTGTTGATGAAAATAGGAACTACATATAAATCATATAGTCACTGAACAAGTATGTACTTTCTGAAATTAATTAAATATTACATTATTAAAAGAATAATTGTTGCTTTTTTATAATTTAATGGGAATTTTTATCTCTGAAATTTATTGAAAACTTATGTTTGAGTCAATTTGTCTTTGTTATAAGGCAATACTTTACCAAGGTAAAACCTCCCCAGGCCATTACAGATTGATATACAATAGTATTGTTAGACAATTAAAAAGGACTTGATTGTTTAGGATTAGTTACAAAAAATTTTTACAATATATTTTGTTCTAAAGGTATAGGTATAGGTGAGTTTTATAACATCAATAGAGTAATGAAATTGCTAGATTGGTTGCACAATAGGAATAGGTGGACCGTTAAGGTCATAGACAAGGGACAATAAGTTGTCAATTTGTAGAATTTGTAGCCAAAATGGCCAATAAAATTTGTCTCTGGTTGCTCTTAAAGGACTATAAATAGTGGTAAAAGCGCCGTAACTCCAAATAATTTTGAACCAGGTTTTCCTTAGCTCTTATAGAACTGGTAAATGCGAAGAAAAAATTGTGTACCGGGAGTGGACTAATTCTAATTTTTAAATGATGTTTATTTATCCTTAATCTAAATTTTTTGGAGATTACAAGTTTAATGTCTTATTATTGAAGCAGACAACTATCTTTTTGCACCGTTATATTCATTCAATTCGAACATTCAGTTTTTTCGTTGGAGTACCTACAGGACCAATCTGATAAAAAAAATCCGAAACCTCATTGCGCATTGCAGACTATTTGCGACAATTTTACTCCAACATCAAATCCCTAAATCCAAATATGTAGGTGGAGTTTGGGTCACAAGAAAAGTGTGACGGACGGACGGACAAACAGACGGAGGGTATAACAATATTCTCGAACTTTCATCGAAAGTGCGGGGATAGAAATAACTCAATAAAAGACGTAGCCAACTCAGTATGTAACAAATATTAACACGGTCTATAGGGTCTGTAAGTCTCGTCATGTGACGCACGAGAAACCACGATAAACCGGCAATTCGAAAACGTTTCCCGCCGAAATATGACGTTTGAGGATTACGACGTTCAAATTTTTGTTTGAAACGTCATAGAATCTATATCTTTGTTTAAAATGTAACTTCCGGGTACAGGTTTTGGTCCCGGAAGTTCCAAAATTGTTCGAGACTTACAGGTCCTATTATTATTTTGTACATTAAAACTGAATCATTTGTCACTGTGGTACCTAGATTTCTGAATATCATGTGCACCCAAATAATAAACAGAATACATACTTGAGTAGATATATAAATAAATACTTACCCTTCCATTTTACGTCGTCGTCTGGTAGGTCAGGAAGTTTATACGGGTCTTTTTCCACTGAGTCATTTTCTTTTTTGAAAATCTCGCCGATAGATTCATCTTTGACAGGAACAGGAATTTCTATTTCCAATTTCTTTTCAATTTCAAAGTTTAACCCATTTAAACTTTTATCTTTGTACTTGAAAAGAAAGACAACTTAATAATTCTACAATTTGAAAGTGACTTCATTAAACATAGAATGTAAAACATTAAATAAACAGCGATACAGTGTAAGATATACACGACTTTTCAAATAAAATTCTTTTCCAATATCCAATTTTATTCTGATGTCGAATGAGGTTCACATATTTTGTACACAAGGAAACCCTCATCTTTATTGTACTTTTCTGCTTTGTCGTTGTAAATATCGAAGTTCCATTTGAAAATTTAAAAAGATAAATCTAAAAAAAAGTTGTTGCCTTCAAGAAGTTGTATTTCCCATTTATAATAAAACATAGTTAGCAAACCGAACATACTTTTGAAGATAGTATTTTACCTCTTGAGGGACCAACCGTAATGATGAAGTTGATGTCTTCATGTTTTGTCTATCTATGCATGAAGTTAATGCACGTTTCGCCTTTTATAGAACTTCGGTATTTAGTTATTTATATAAACTGTGTAAAATTAATTTCTTCACTCGTGCATTCGGGAAAATTTATGGCACCGAAATTTAGGTCTATAGGTTGAAATTGATCGCATTAAATGCAAATTCATTGTTTGCTTGATTGTAAATAAATCCTCTTCAGTTTATAGAAATTATATTTATATAATTCATTTTCCATGCAAAGCTTCTACTGAAATAAACCAGTGTCAGCCCATTGGCGATTAACGACTTCGTCATTAAACAGACTGTTGGTCAGACTTCCGCGAGCTATTCGAAATTTATATTTTGCATCAAATGCTTAAAATAGCAATGCAGTGAAAAAAAACAGTATATTTTTTGTGACAAAAACTATTCACAATGTAGTACAATGGCAATTACAACATTACGCTTTCTAGCCACAATTGTTCTGTCAATATTATAAAATTCGTCGTACCTCGTCTTGTAAAACGAATAAAAACTGACAGTCCCGTATGCATGGTCATACTGTAACTTGTGTCTCTTAAATGCTGAAAAATTCCCCCAAAAAAATTAAAGCAGAAAAACCAAAACATATAATGAAGTCAGGAAAGTTTCATGCATTTTCCAGTCAAAGCATATGCTCTAATCCAGTTACAAAAATCACTCAAATTACCCCCTCAAAAAAAAATCACGTTCTCTTTTCAAAGGGGAAAGTTTATTTATGACTTGTGTGTGTGTCCTTTTAGAATGTTTTTCCTGTAATGTATTGTGAAAATTCGCTTCTCGAATCGTAACCCTTGGCTAGCGAAAATCGATAAATATATACTATTAGTAATTTGTTTTGCGAGTATGGAATTCTCAGCTTGTATTGCATCGAGTGCGAAGCACGAGATGCAATACGAGCTGAGAATTCCATCCGAGCAAAACAAATTACTAATAGTATTTTTATCGCTAATTTTGTTATTAATATATACCAGGTAAATATTTCTTTTTCTTTTGAAATATTTTTTTAGGTAAAACATGTAATTTTTAGTTAAATGTAACGCTTTTTTTGATAGGATTATTTTTTTCACGAAACGTCACGCGACGTCATATTAATACGCTGTTGCTTACGTTCCACAGAGATTGACTATAATATGTTCATATCAGCGCAGTGCAGTGATAATAGAATTATCGTCGCTCCGGAACAATTGAAGCAATAATATTGATAATTGTCTTGTCTGGTGAACTTATCACTTTGACTTGTCCAAAATATTTATCTTGTTTCAGTGTTCAATCAAATAACCATTTTGTTTCGTTAAGACAAATAATCATCTGACTTCGCCCAGTCAAAAT
>MJUU01025789.1:0-14698 GCA_002080025.1 Modiolus philippinarum | reverse complement strand
TAATAGAATTATCGTCGCTCCGGAACAATTGAAAATCAAGCAAATTAGCAATAATATTGATAATTGTCTTAAATGGTGAACTTATCACTTTGACTTGTCCAAAATAGTTATCTTGTTTCAGTGTTCAGTCAAAATAATCATTTTGTTTCGTTAAGACAAATAATCATCTGACTTCGCCCAGTCAAAATAATCTTCTTGTTTTATTCAGTCAAATTAACCATCTTGTCCTGTTAAGTCAAAATAATCTTTCTTCTTTACTCACTTTAAATTATACTTGTGTGTGGTACGGTCATATGGTTATCAAGTTTGTGCTCTCGATTAAATTGTATCATCCAATCTTTTCCAGTCTAATTATCACCCTTTGCTGTCCCGATCAAATTATTATCTTGTCTTAATCAAATAAACAGCCTATCTTGTGCAACAAAATGTGTTGTTTTGTAAAGTCAAAATAATTTTTCTTGTCAGTCTAAATAGTTATTTGGAATATCATCGATCAACGTTAATTCATAAATAGTATTTTCGTCACACATAGACCTCATGATTATAAATACAATCATCTCAATTAAAAATTTTCAATTCAAATTATTGAAATCTTGTTGCAGCATTTCAAAAGACTACAAAGAAGTACGAGTAACCAAAGTTTTCAGATTTTTATAGAGATTTATATCACTAGCCAATATTTTTAGCATACCGTTGCACCATTCTGTTTTACAAACACATGAAAATAATCTACATTCAATGGGAATATTTACTTTTTTTCCAAAGAATTTTGTGATAGCATGGTCTTTACCTTGAGTCCCTTGGCAATTTTTCCTCAACCAGAATCATTTCAAAATACATGAGAAATACATAAATATCTATGGAATTATGAAATTGTAATGTTTGAAATCAAGTTTTGCAATATTATGCATAAACACCATGAAAAGATCTTGATTCTCATTGAACGAGTAAAAGATTGGTTTCAAAATTGCTTGTTTAGCTCTCGAAAAATTTGATATCTACCTGCCTCCAAAATAAACATCACATGTGTACCAGCAGGTTCATTACATTATTTCTGTGATTGTGAAATACAAATAGGTATTTCTGTAATTGTGAAATACAAATAGGTATTTCTGTAATTATGAAATACAAATAGGTTTACTCTTCATTGTGAAATACAAATTGGTATGCTTAAACTCGCCTAACAAACTAATCGTCTAATTCATAAGGGTTATAATTACGGTATTGTCGTCAAGTCATTTCGTATGGCCTTCTTTGGTATTAACATTGATTTTTTGATAGGGTCTTTGCATCTTAACTAAACACATTCTAAATTTCTAAAATTAGTATTGCATGGACACGGCTTATGTACTCTGGTCTATGCATGGAATCATTTTGCTAAAATCCTCACAGTGGAAGCTGTATACTGAGGGTACATAACTCTATTTGTCAGTTGTTAATGGGTCTGGAGCTGGCATGTCAGTTAACTGCTTGTAGTCTTTTGTGATTTCATGTTTATGTCCGTTTATTTAGTTCTTTCAGTTTCATTTTTCACAATTGACTCAGTCCTGTTGCTAACTTAATTTTACTGTTGTTACGATTATTTTTTTTTTTTTATACATTTATCACACTGGCTAAAGGGGAAGGTTTTAGTCTAATAAAACTAGTTTAACCCCGCCGCAGCAGGTTTGCACCTGTCCTAAGGGAATTTATTAAGCCTTTGTGTGTCTCGTCTGTTTTCTACTTATTTTACTGTTGTTACGATTTTTTTTTTACATTTATCACATTGGCTAAAGGGGAAGGTTTTAGTCTAATAAAACTAGTTTAACCCCGCCGCAGCAGGTTTGCGCCTGTCCTAAGTCAGGAAATTTATTAAGTCTTTGTGTGTCTCGTCTGTTTTCTACTTATTTTACTTTATGTCTATAGGAGTCTAGGATGGTGTTTATTTCGCTGAACTTGATTACTCTTTATTTAGGGTCCGACTCCGACCTGCCGTTGGGTGTTAGGTTTTCTCGCCGTTCATTGAATATCTTATGGTGGCTTTGAGTTGTTATTACTCCCATTTGGGTCGTTGTCTCTTTGACACATTCCCCGTTTCCCTTCTTTTTTTCTATTTCTGTGATTGTGAAATACAAATAGGTATTTCTGTAATTGTGAAATACAAATAGGTTCTTCTGTGGTAGTAATACAAATAGGTATTTCTGTGATTGTTAAATACAAATAGGTATTTCTGAACAATATTGTTCTAATATTTCATCAACAAAGCTTAAGATATAAGACCAATATAAATTATGGCGTTTCCATATTATTTGATTCTTACCCTGCTAGTAAGCAGTTTCTCCTTGAAATATGTACAGCATAACATTTACCATTTATAATTCAACTTGGGCAATATGGTATATTTTACAAACACGTCAACGTGAAAACATGTAAAATCTTTTAAATTAAAAAACTCAAAGGATTAAATCAAGACAAAAGTAAAGATCGTAAATTTATTTGAAAAGTAGATAAATGAAAATTTATTTGAATAACCAACTATAACCTTAAAGTTGTCATGAGTGAAGTTTCAATGAATCACTTGTGTTTTAAATATATTCTAAGATTGCATTACACATATCTTATATACACGAGGGACACATGATTTAAAATTATGACTTGGAAAGGCAAGTGAAATAAAGAAAATGTGAAATCATTACACCAGGGGTTCATCTACCATACATTTTACCCCTTGTAAGTGACCCGCGGCTCATTGATGATCAATTACACGTATACTCAGTGATCATTAACATAAAGGATATAGTTTTTACATGGCTTTTCCCTAATTTTTTATTCTTCAAAATACATAATGACAAGGTTCTCTTTATTAGTAAATAAATTATCATCACGTGTAAAAAAACACAAAGCGACTGATTTTTTTTCAAATTTTGTCAGTTTCAGTTACAGGAATAGTAAAACAATATATCTGAGAAACAACAAGAACTTGCATTATTCTTTGTAAACAAACACTAAACGAAAATTTATTAGACTTATGACCCATTGTTTCCACGAACTGAGTTATGATCATTACTGGTACTTGACTGACATAATGACAATTTTTACAAGTCAAGTTTAAGTATATGGTCACAAATAGTAAAGTTATATAAAATCCAAAAGTTGTCAAGGTCTTTTTATAAGACTATGACTACACTTTGGAAGGAACTGTTGTACGACAAGTGAAATGGTGTCGTCACTGCAAGAATTCGATCAATCAGCAAATGAGTGTTGAAGCAAAACAGCAGGGGAGGGGAAGCATATCATCTAAAAATCCAAAATATGGCTACTCAGATTTAAAACAAATGAAGACAACATGAAATGAAGAAAAGTTATCAAGAATGCCATAAAACTTAAGTAATATCCACAAAAGTTGGGCGTATCATCAAATGCTTTTGATGGTTATGAATGGTCTTTTCTGTGTGTAGCACCCGCCACACTGCCATAAGTCTAATATTAAATCACAGTCGCTGAGAAGAGACATGTTCAGTAGATATATCTTTTATTACCTAACTGACAAGCAATGTCTTCGTCTATTATAATAGTGGTACAGAATTACCATTGGAATTTGCTGTATACCAAGAGATTTCAAACTTTAACCTTAGTGCTGTTTGAAGATCCAGGAAGTTACATGTACAATGGATTTTACTTAGTTTTGTATATAGAGTTTGAAAATGATTTTTACCAAACAGCTTCACTACAGATCTTTGATCATTTAACCTAAATTGGCTGTTTGTCGGGTGCTATACATGAAACAGATCCAGGTCGACCTTCCGAAGGCAATATCAAGTTTTTGTTGGAGATCATATTGCAAGTGTTTTACTTGTGTGACGATCTTTTTCATTTCAATTATTATCTTTGTAATCTTCACTCCATTTGTACTGCCTACATATATTTCCATGTATTTTTGTTTGTATGTTTGTTTGTTTGTTGGGGTTTTTTTGGGGGGGTCGTTTTTTTATTCTTTTATATTTTTTTAAGTTCTTTTTTGTTTTTTATTTTCATTTTTATCCCCGCACTTTCGAAGAAAGTTCGGGGATAATGTTATAACCTCCGTCTGTCTGTCCGTCCGTCCGTCCGTACACTTTTCTTGTGACTCTAACTCCTCCTACATTTTTGGATTTAGGAATTTAATTTTGTTGTAGAATTGTTGCATATAGCCTGTAGATGCACAATAAGCTTTCGGATTTTTTATATTGGTCTTGATGCAAACAAGAGGCCCCATGATGTCATTTTTAACAAAGACCCAAAGATTTGGATTTTGACACATGTGGCATGTGACGCAAATTCCTCCTACATTTTTGGATTTAGATATTAAATCTTTATGCAGAATTGTTGCATATAGTCTATAGATTTACAATAAGCTTTTGGAATTTGGATTCCGGTTCCAACTTTGGTAAATTTCCTGAAAATGTAAAAGACACATATTTTTTTTTTATTTTGGCATATTATCTTATATTCTGACAAGTGTTTGGTAAAAAATAAAATTCTGATAACTTAGGATTCTGAAAAGCGGTTCCAATTTTGGTAAATTTCCTGAAAGTCTCAAGGACCACTTATTTTTTTAGAATTCTAGCTAGCAACTGTACTTAAAATGTTTGTGTAGTTTAGGACAAACATTTTGATCAGTTGGATTTCAAAAATATTAGATTAAAGTTTTGGTAAATTGCCTGAAAGTCTCAAAGACCACTATTTTTTTCAATTCTACCTAGCAACTGTACTTGAATTGTTTGTGTAGTTTATGGCAAACATTTTCAACATATGGATTTCAAAAATATTGATTCCAATCTTGGTCAATTTCCTGAAAGTCTCAAAGACCAGCTATTATTATTAATTCTATTTAGCAACCTTATATCCTAGAATTTTTTTAGTAACAATAACGACTATCAATAGGTAGATTTAAAAATAATGAAAAAAAATTATGCCCAGGGTGTATAACAACTGTTTTCTGTGTCAAACAGGGAGTGCGAGGTTAGCTGTCGTTCCGACAACCTCTAGTTATTTTTGCTTTTTTTTTATTCTAGAATTTTTTCTTATTCCGTCGTTTTGCTCCTATGTTTGTTAGGTGAAGTGTCTCACAATAAACTGATGTTTTAAATAATTTCCAATAAAAGTTAATGGTTCAATGAAGATGCATGATGATGCATACCTTTTTTATAATATAATTGAATATTAAACAGTTGTATTTTTTCTAAAAGTTTTTATTTTCCCAAATGAAAAACACACAGCTTATTTAGTTCAAAAGAACATACAATGGGGCAAACCATATAAGAATTTTCCCATATGTAACTACGTAACCATATATTACGGATGATGTGTATTATTACAGAGACAATAAAATTTTCATCCAAATTTCGAGAAGATATTCCAAATTAAAGGGAAATGAAATTAATCAAGTTAAAAAACGTAATTGACGTAAAATCAAAACAATTTTAAACATCACACTGCACTCTAAAACGAAAATAAATAAACACCATTATATTCACCAGATACTCATTTTACCAATTTTTGTGTGCAAGTGTTGAAGATTGAATGACCAAAATTTCTAACTCGTTCTAAGGGCTGATGACAGAATTAAGTAAACTCACGTGGTTTAAATATAAGCCAAAATTAAATATTAGGAGATAGTGTTGTATTACCTCCTTGATTTTATGGATTTACATTCTCAGTTATATCGGCCTATATCAATGACCATTTACGGAAACACTTACTTAATAACAAACTTTTGCAATAAAGTAATGGTCATGGTCAGTAGATGGGTACTTGACTGACATGTCCACTTAGGGACCGACCATTTAACTTGAAGGGGGGCTATGGTTTTTTTTTCTAAAAAAAAATAATCTGGAGCCGATTTTATGTGAAAAAAATATTTTGGTTGCCAAAATGAAGAAAAAAAATTTCTAACGGAGGCTTTCTGCCCAAAAAAATAATGTATATTTCGAAAAAAAAATATTTTGTTGATACACGTGAAAAAATAAATAAATTGTGTTTCGCACGAAGCGCGAAAAAAAATTTTCTGTCCAGAAAAAAAACCATAACCCCCCCTTTTTCAGGTTAAATGGTCGGTCCCTTATTTCCAAATCATTACCTTCAAATGCATACCTGTTCATATTGACAATATTTCCTGTAGTTATCTTACCAACTGCAGATGAATGTATCGTACAAATTAAGAGAAAAAATAATCTGAAGGTTTTAGACCAGTATATATTTAACTGCATTGACTTGTATTAATGAAGAGATAATAAAAATGAACATCGACGGTAGAATGCCGAAGGAACAAAGGATTGGCAACTACAAAATCTTAGTTCAGAGAGATGGCCTTAGATGTTAGTTCAAGATTAAGTCACATTATATATATTCATCATATGTTAAATAAAATTATCTTATAGTTGTCTACTTCAAAGAGTATAAATGAAACACACATTTGGACATTTGGATAGGCATACACTCCATTCCCTTGAGATTGAAGAGACCACCGATACAGCATCGTCAGCATCATAGCCGGACTTATATCTCTATATTGTTTATTCCGGACTTTTGAAAACACTTCACGACATGAACAAGTGTGATAATTTCGACTTTCCAATACAGCGGGAAATCTAGTTGCATAAAATTATCTCCCTTCTAGAAAAAATGTTTTGTGTCTATATAGTATTTGAAACAAATTTAAGAGCATGGCGACGAAAATAAACAATCGACAAAATGTCAAGATTAAAAAAGAAATAAACAAATACAGTGTTTAGTGAAAACATGATTTAATTTCTACATCTTTACTTTGTGGTTCATAAACTTGCCTCCAAGAAGAGGTAATATGCATAATTACATAATTCACTATCGTGATGAAAATATTCAATGGACAGACTGGTCAAAATTAATTGCTATCGGGCGTTAAAATGCATGTACCCATAAAATATTATATGTAGATAGATTTTTTAACATATTTTATTTATGGGTCAATTTAGTGACGATTCTTACATTAGAAATGATGAGATCCAAAATGCATTCTATGTTGCCAGGCAACATTATATCGTCTCAAAACAGCGCCATTTTCCTTTTATACCCACGATTCAAAGGGTAATCATCAACACAAGATTTCATTGGTTCAATCAAGGAAAGGGGCGTGCCTTCAGTTAAACCCATTCAAAGACCCCGCGTGCGTAGTGAGTAAAAATCGATTTTGTTTATGTAACCTGGACATTTGCGAGGCAGAAATGACCGTTTTATATACATGTACTTGATTTCGTCGAAACCAGTCTAAAATTTGCAAATGAAACGATAAATATGTAATTGAAACGTATATTTTTTCCTGAAAATTTTAATTATACAGAAATACCTATTTCCAAAACTCTTTTGAACCACATATATACATAGATTTCCCGTGACGTCACAAGCTATTGATATGGTAATTAGCCGCCATCTTGGAGGTGAACTACGCCTTATGGCCTTTTCATATGCAAATTTATGGAAATATGGTGAATTATTGTGCTATTATTGGATGTACACGTACAGGTGGGAGGGACAAAGTTTCCTTCTTTCGTTTACCTGCCATTATAACTAATCAAGGTGAAAAAACACAGGAACTATCAGAAAAACGACGACGACTGTGGCTCACTCGCATCAGCAGAGCAGATCTGCAGCCCTCATCATACCCGTATTTGAGAGTATGTTCAGATCATTTTGTCAAAGGTAAGTTAAAAATATACTTTCAGTGTTTATTTTTACACTCGTGGTATGTAAACAAATACGACACGAGGTTATAAGTCGAAGATTTTGACCAAAACATCGAGACTTTTTCGCAATTTTCACATTTTCATTTGCATTTTTTTTTATTTCCTGCATTTGCACCGCTGAAATCGGCGATAAAATTTAACGGGAATGTCTCTAGAAAATACCTTAACTGCAATATTAATGTGTAGTTCGATAACATATGTCAAAAAACACAATTGTCAACATCAACTTTAGATTACTCTTTTTTATTTTTCAGGAAAGCCATCATCTCTGTATCCTGAGGGAGATGTAGACTGGGCACCATCTTTGCATCTTGGACATCAAAAGGTCAGCAGTGTAGGCACTCCCACTCCAGAAAGAGGGGCAAGACTTAAAGAAAGACAACAGAAAAGAAAAAATGTTGAGGCAGCACATTCCCTTATTTCCTTGTTCAACTCGACAAATACAAATCATGACTTCCGTGAGGGGACGGACAATTCACAACAAACACCTGNTCTCAAACTACACACATAGGATGAGGAGGAAAACGGGAGATATGGGGGATAATAAGGATTAACCTATGAACATGAACCCCAGTTACAATAAATACACCTATCGTGAATAAATGTAACAGGTAAATGAAAGGGGACATGAACGTATGACGGCGAAATAAGGCTGGGAACAGGGTCGGACCCCCCTGGTCAAACAGTGAAGACGAACTCATTCCTAACAATTCCCAAGATAAAATAATATATATACAACTAATACAATAATATTGCGACCGCAATACCTGCAAAAGAAATACATAGTGTCATTAATGTCCATAATCACGAACATTGTCAAAATGGCACAACGGACGCGATGTGCATAATATACACAAAATCAACGAGAAAATATGGAAAGCCATGTTGACTAGAAATACACAATATGGGAATAACATATAAATTACCTTAACCCTAATACCTATGACCTAACTGTAACAATACAACCAGGGATAATAACCGAACTAATAAACGCCGACTATGACAACACCGGACTTTTCATTGGCAGTGTGGAACGGGCAGTTAAGTCAGAATCAAATGGAAGGTTTCAGACCACCATAAATAACATTTTGATACCAAGTAACTTGCCTCTTTTAATAATTTGCGTTTTTTTTTTGTTTGTTTGTTTGTTTTTTTTTTTGTTTTTTTGTTTTTATTTTTTTTTGGGGGGGGGGTTCCACTAGATTTTCAATCTGCAGCAGGACGTTTGTTTTCTTTTTAATGAGTAATTGAAGGTTAGTGGAGTAACCGTAAATGAAATGCATTTTTTTCTATTTTGGGTATCAAGATACTGACAGAATAAATCAAACTCTATCACACAAGGCTACAAGCAATGGATCGCTCGTTTAAAATCAAGATCAAAGTGAGTTTCAAATCAGTGTGTATTTCCCATGTAGTAAACAATCTATGTATCAGAATCTTTGCTCTTACCATGGTTAATTGTCAACAATATATCGTTAAGCAATACAAGATGAAAGGAGATGGAGTAACTGCACACGAGACAAGGTCTCTACAAATGCATGGTAAAACCAAGCAATGGAAAAAACGATTTTATTATTGGTCTTCAATTCAATACTTTATTGCTATAATGCATATATATGTGTGTGTTTAATAGAAATTCATACAATTAAAAAAACAAGTCAACATTTCACGAGTACGTAACTCTAGTTTGTTCACCCGATTAGGAGTATATATTTAACTTTATCTGATTCAGATTATGTACAAAAAAATCGTTTTCATTTTAATAAAAAAAATGTGTTTTCTTGTGACATTATTTAAATCTCAATATAATATTAAATGGGTTTCATTCTCTATATTGTTTGTATTATTTAAAAAGTCTTTGTTCTCTTGGAATTTTTTTATACTTTTTCGATGAATAATTTGTGGTCGTTTATTCTATATTTTGCAATTATTCAATTTTTTACAGGATAAATAACCCTCTTTAAAGATATTAGATCTACAAAGTTGTTTTATATATCTGGAGTTTACTTTTTTGTCATTAATGTTTTCTATTTTCTTCTTGGATAAATGTTCATGATTTTGTAATTTTGCCCAAGGAGCATAACATCGTTTAATTTTTTTGTACGTCAAAAAGATTCATTTAACAAAGGGTTTATCTACTCGGATAATTAATTACCGAACTTACTGTAAATTTTTCTCTGCATATGGCCATTTCGACAACTTATGTCTCTTCAGTCACGGCAGATGGAATTTAAATATTTGGAAGACCATAAACTCAAAGATGTTTAAAAAACTGATACAGAAAAAAACAATATAATCTAAATGGAAAGCCAAAATAAGCTAAGGACAGAACTTCACTTGAGGGAGGTAGTCGGGTCAGCACCGAAGTACTGACTTCTGGGCTGGTGAATGCCCTCGGGGACTAATAGTTCACTAGGAGAGGCAACGACTCAGTGGTAACAAATAACCAAAAACAGAACTTTCTGTAAATTGTGTTTCTGCATATGGAATGTAAACATAAAGAATAGAGTCTGATTTATTATAACGTTAATAATACAAAACGTCAGAGATACTGAAGCAACTTTCATGAGATGTTATGTCATCGTCCTCATGAATATAGCCCTTTTCAAAAAGTGTTGTTATCTTTTCCTGGATTTGAACACTCCAATTAAATGGAGGTACAAACACTGTTCGCTTCGGATTATCACTCGTACGTTTGATAACAATACACAACTTAAACCCTGAATACATTTTAATTAGACAGAAAATTAGTGCATTGTCACAGTAAACAACAGTAAACAATGACAATGTAATCTAAATATGAACAGTTTAATGAACTGTGTTCAGGATGAACAATACATCAATATATGCCGTGTTGGGTTGATAACCAGAACTGTTTATTTGTATCTAAATTCCGAAACCGAATGGCGGAGCAAATGATTTTTTTAATAGGCCTATATGATGAATAGTATTGAACAGACATAGATCAACATCAAAAGTGTGATTACTGTAGAATGGCCCTTTTCAAATTAAACATATTTATTTGAATTAGACACGATTTTAGTACTTTTGTTTTTGTTAAAACATACACAAACGATTATTATCTTGACGACATAATTGAAAAGTTTCAAGTATTTTAAGAAATGGAAATGACAAACAGATTGGTTTGTAAGAGCTGGAAAGTAAAAAAGCACATAAGAATTACAGTAATTTTGAAACACTATGAAATGACCTAAAGACTCAAACACGTCCAGAACTTTGTTTCCTTATCATGAGTTGTTAAACCAGTAAAATGTAAGAAAAGTATTCGTTACACCATATATATATTCAGAAGGTATATTCTAGGCAACTATGCTGATGACTTAGTGGAATATGCCATCATGTCCGCTGACCTTCAAAGTGGCACTTTTTGGGCCTTTTATCCTGAATTTTAAAAAGTTTTTCCGAATACGGTTTGGCTCAACTGTAGTATACGGACAATAAGTTCCCAGTGTTGTTCAATATTCATACGCAAATCACAAATGAACATATTTACAACTTTTTTTTATATTTCAAGGTCTGAGTAATTTAAAGTGTGAATGCCAATGGTTGACAGGTCGACAGGTCGACAGTTAATAAATTGTATTGTTTAAGGTTAACATGTCCAAAGTTGACAATAATTTGTAAAGTGAACAGTTGGAAGGTCTACAGTTGACAGTAATTTGTATTGTTTAAGGCTGACAGGTCGACAGTTGACAGGTCGACAGTTGGAAGGTGGATAGGTCGACAGTTGACAGGTCGACAGATGGAAGGTGTACAGGTCGATAGTTGAAGCATACAGTTGACAAGTGGACAGTTGACAGTAACTTGTATTGTTTAGGGTTGACAGGTCTACAGTTGACAGGTCGACACAAAATAGACGGACAGTTGGAAGGTTGAGATGTTATTTGGAATATTTTAAGTGACTTTGTATGGTTGACAGGTCGACCGTTGACAGTAAGACGTAATTTTTTAACTGAATCTGATATAGGGAACATTTATTATACACTAGTGCGTGATTATAATGCTACTAAAGTAACACGGACCTTCATGTTTGAAACCCCCTCTTTGGACCAAAAACAAGCGTGGATTTTCCATGGCCCCGCTTGTTTTTTGGACAACTGACCGATTACTTCGTCCATTTATTCCGTTGCATGGATAGCAAGTTCAACGTGGATAGTATTGTATGGCATAAGGGGGCTTCTCGCCCCCCTAAGAACCCCCTCGCGACGGACGATATCCCTACGGGGGTCTTGTGATGGTAAAATGGATGTTTGATAGTAGAAAGGGCATACCTCAATTCTCAAACGCCACAGCCGGTAAGATCGGCTTTGCTTGCTTTGATAGTATATACCCTTGCAAATATCATTATACTATATTAGATATAAATTTTACTAATCGATCTCTTCATTTATTTTGTTTCTCAGACTTGCTACTTAATTTCAAAAATATATTTTAGCGGTACCTTTTAGCCTTCACTAGACCAGCTAGTTCTATTTTTATTATCTGGTAGTTGGGGATATTAATAACAGCAAAACAAAGTAACTGCGATGCTGCACATGGTATTATAATGCATGGAAAGTATAATAATTCCAGTGTCTGTATTTATGAACTGTCAACCTCCTTACTGTCAATTTCTTTACGGTCAACCTGTCAACTGTCGACCTCTATACTGTCAACCTGTCAACCTTTCAACTTTGTTGTTATATACTGGCGGCCGATTTACTCCCTCTCAGTACCACAACTTTGGCACTATTTGTCCGTATACTACAGTTGATCTCTTTAAATAATTCATTTTAAATAGTTAAGTAATTTTGTAATTCCACTGATTAGAGAACGTTCTAATCATTTTTAAAATATAGAGCGTTTTTGTTTGCGTATTTAGGAAGGTCTGAGTTTGGCGCTTTTTAGTTTTCCGAATACATCGTTTCAGAAAAACACTCTCACATGGTGTATTACATTAGAAAGGCATTAAATAAATGTATGTTACTAGTATTCAAGTGAATCTTACATTCTTACATTACCAGTTTAACTCGTCATTTCTTTTGAAATCGTACCAAGTAAGGACCATTACAACGGACAATGTTTCCGGTGGTTTTTCACATGCCTTGTCTTTTTTTTTTGGCTATTCCAGGGTGAGCTTTTGCCATCACTTGGCGTCCGGCGTCCGTCGTCCGTCCGTCCGGCGTAAACTTTCATTCAAAGATCTTCTCCTCTGAAACCACTGGGCCAATAGGAACCAAATTTGGTCACAATAGTCCTTGGGTGGTCCCCTTTAAAAAAGTATCCGGCAGGTCCATACCTCATCCAAGGTGGCCGCCAGCGGGGAACATAGTTTAAACATTGGACCCTATGGGTAAACACATTCAAAGATCTTCTCAGAAACTTGGTCTAATTATAACCAAACTTAGTCACAATGGTCCTTAGATGATCCCCTCAAAAAAAGATATCCGGCAGGTCCGTACCTAATTCAAGATGGCCGCCAGCGGGGAACATAGTTTTGACATTGGACTCTATGGAAAAGACATTAAAAGATCTCAAAACTACTAGTCCAATTATAACCAAACTTAGTCACAATGGTCCTTAGATGGTCCTTTCCAAAAAAGGTATCTGGCAGGTCTGTACCTAATCCAAGATGGCTGTCAGCGGGGAACATAGTTTTAACATTGTACCCTATGGAAAAGACATTCAAAGATCTTCTTCTCAGAAACTACCGTCCAATTATAACCAAACTTAGTCACAATGGTCGTTAGATGGTCCCTTCCAAAAAAGGTATCCGGCAGTACCTCATCCAAGATGGCCGCCAGCGGGGAACATAGTTTTAACATTGGACTCTATTGAAAAGTCATTCAAAGATCTTCTCAGAAACTACCAGTCCAATTATAACCAAACTTAGTCACTATGGTCCTTAAATGGTCCTTTCCAAAAAAGTTATCTAACAGGTCCGTACCTAATCCAAGATGGCACCCAGCGGGGAACTTAGTTTTAACATTGGACCCTATGGGAAAGACATTCAAAGATCTTTTTCTCAGAAACTACCAGTCCAATTATAACCATACTTAGTCAAATGGTCCTTAGATGGTCCCTTCCAAAAAAGGTATCCGATCAGTAGGTACCTCATCCAAGATGGCGGCCAGCGGGGAACATATTTTAACAATGGACCCTATTGATTTTAAGGGAACCTCTGCCCAAATTTTTATTTGAAAGGATGAGTGGCAGTAAGACCCATTTTTGGCCCAAGATTTAACATGAAACTAAAACTATACAAACAGATGTCTTATGTTCCTGAAACATTGAACAAATATAGGGCTTTATGAAAATGATAAAGCTTTTTTCCATATCAGTTTGATTCTCATGGTAATCAGTTAACTCAAAAGCTATATTTTTGGAAATAGTCAGAATTTCATAGATATTTGCTGTGTTTTGCACATTTTTGTGCTTTGAAAAATATGTGCACATCTGAATAACAACTTCATATTTAGTCAAAATGTGTAAAATGGTGAAATACATCATTTCTGAAAGTTTGAAGTTGTTGATTGCATGTGCCACATGTTCACTTAAAGAAAATTTGCTTTGAGAACATTCAAAATTGCAGATTTTCTGATTTTCTTTCAAAAAGACGGCTCCTTGTGATGTCACAATAACGTCAAAATGAAAGGAATTCGTATTATTATATGTTTTCTTTGTAGCCAGATGTAATAGTTAATATTTCCCATAAATATCACACTATTTTAAACAACTTGATTTTTTTGGGCCAAATATGGGTCTTATTGCCACTCATCCTTTGGTCTGAATGTTTTAATTTCAGCAATATGTATTACTTTGGTTATAAAGAGAACCCCTGCCCAAATTTTTAAATTTCTATTTGAAATGTGGTCTGAATGTTTTAATTCCAGCAATATATATTACTTTGATTATAAGGGGAACCCCTGCCCAAATTTTTGAATTTTTATTTGAAATGT